>WBZZ01006363.1:15000-45000 GCA_019918135.1 Paulinella micropora
TTTTCTTTATATTTCTTCATCATGAAGCTAAAATCTTTGAAATTTCTCTAGCTTTTCCTAGTTATTTGCGGGCCAGTTTGGTTGTCAAGATCATACTATCGCTTCCTTCTCATAATCTACACCCTCACTATTTTTTCTTTGGCTGATTTTACAGACAGCTGGCATGTCATCTATGTAGACGGCAAAGAACAGACACCACACGAGCGCCTGGGCTTGGATTGCCTCTATTACTTGCTGGTGAGTGACGATGGCAACGAGATAGAAATAGGCAGACTCTATCACTTGTTGGTCACCTTGACAACAATATATTACCTTTGGCTGTACCGTCAAGGATACACATTGCTTACCAAGTGTCACTTTTGTCGTTTCTACCATTTTTTGCCTCCTGCTCAAATTGTGCCGGTCGTGCCTGTTCTGGCTAGTTTGCCATGGCGTTGGCTTGTGTGTGCATAGGTGCGCCCCAGCAGCACCGCTTGCGAGCCACTGTACGTTTGCGCGCTATTCGCCCCTCAACACAACCGTTGTCGCGTTAAAGTAGTGTGTAGTGTTGTATGCGAGTGCGATGCACATTTTGTGGCAAACATACGAATGAACATAGAATTGAATATGCTTTGTGCCATGTCATGCAGCGCGCGTACTATTGCGGCACTCAATATCCGTAGTGAGGTACTTGGCCTCTTTTTCAAAGTGCATGGACAAGGTTTGTGTACAGGCGCAACAGACGATCAAGGAGATGAGATTTCTGCTGCAGCAGGTAAACTTGATTTCTTTCTTTCTTTCTTTCTTTCTTTCTTTCCTTTTTTACTTTTTCTTTCTTTCTTTCTTTCTTTCTTTCTTTCTTTCTTTCTGTCCCCTGACGACTACTTCAAGGCAATCACGTCAGTCTCGCATTGCACCGTGTGATTGTCTACAGGCGCTAGAAGTGGTGAGTGACAAAGCTGCACTGCGGTGAGTATATGTGTGTCCCTCTTTTGGCTGTAGCCCATTTATCAAATGCATGCGCATTTCTTGAGTGACTCACAAACGCATGTCAAAGAAGGTGTTCTGCGGTGGTTGGCCGGCATCGTTAGGTATCTGAACAAGTTCGGGGAGGCTCTGAAGCAGCTTGATGTCGATCCTACTGCAGGTGATCGCGTGTCCCAACTAGCCTTGTTTTTTCATCAATTCACTTTTTTTTTCATTCGTTGACGTGAGTTCACGGTATGCGATTGTTACGGTTGTGCAGAATTAACGGCGGAGGCACGTCTTGTGCTGGAAGAGACCATCGAGCTGCAGCACGCAGGCCGAATGGCAGAAGAAGGCGCCAGACAGGGCAGTGTGCAGGCCGAGAAGAAAGGACGCTCCAAGGTGCCGATCAAAGCGCAAGCCAAGAAGAATAAGAAAAGCAGAGGTTCAGATGACTCTGAAAACTCGAAAACGGAGGAGTCCGATGAGGAATACCAGCCTATGCGTAAGCAGCCCGCCGCGCGCCCCCGAGCAAGGCCGCAGCCCAAACAAACCAAAGTTGCTAAGAATCTCGAAGCAAAATCATCAGAGGAAGAGACTGAAGCCAAAACAAACAAGAAAGGGAAACACACTGAGGTGAAGCCCAAAAAGGCAGCTACAGCAAAAGATGGTACATGCATTCTTTTTCAAAAGTGTGCATTTCCTTTCCTTCTTCCTTCCCTTTCCCGCCAGCCTTGAGTCTTACTTGAACGTGCACTAGGACCTGTCCGCCACGTGGCTGCTTCTTCTGATGACTCCAAGCTCAGATGGTCAATAGCACAATCACCTGCAAGATGAATGTGCTCATATTAAATTGTTCGAATTTTTTGGTGTTTGCAGCAAGCACCGCAAGATCGACCAGGTGGCCGGCAAGGAAGAGGCACCGGAGAAAACCGAAGACCCAGAAGACAAAAGCAACAAAAAGGAGCTACAAAAGCAGCCAGAAAAATCTGAGTACAAACAAAAGAAGCAAAGACCCCGCTCATCGAGAAAGAAAAGAAAACCAACAAAGCCGCAAAAGTCTCCAGAGCCGCAGTCTCAAGCAGCTGCTGCCTCGGTCAAACCAGCCAGGAAAAAAGCAACAAAAAAGAAAAAAGCCGCTTCTGGATCGGATATAGAGAATGATCAGAACGGCGGAGCAAACTCCTCTGTCAATCCTCAGACCCCAGTAGAACAGCCGCGAGGTCTGATCATGCAAGACATTCCAGAAGTACTTGTTTGCCCTGTTCGGCTACCTACAGGTCGACCGCGTCGTGGCGCCGCTATGAATGCCAACGCCAAAATGAAAAGGTAAATGACACTTTAGTGAGCAGTGCTGGCCTTTTTCAACCAATTTGGTGCACATACAGGATGCAGCAACAGGAAGTGGAGGATGAAATCCACGAGCTTTTGGACTCAAGCAGCGAGTCGGAACAGGATGAGCCAGCCCGGTCAATCACATATTTCCTGAAGTTGCCGTCTGGCTTTGTTGACCTCAGCACTAATCATAGTTCTGTCGTTGTTGTCTGTGCATGTTCTAAAAGTGACGACCAGAGATTGTCATCGAAGCAGGCGGTATCAAAAAACTTGTTTTGTGATATTTCAAGTTTTGTATGGCTTTGCATAGAAACCCAAGAAAGCTGCGAAGAGACCTGCAAGCAAGAAAAATGAAAAGGTAAGCAAATCTTGTGTAACAGTTTAATAGTATACAGTGCGCCTGTTAAACGCAGGTAACAGAAGGAAAAAAGGCAGCAGAGGGACGGGCACAAAAAGTGAAGCAAGTGGCGCAGGATATTGATGACATCCTTGGCGACAGGTCAGTGTCAGTCGTGACTGCAAATCGTTGGTTTGCAACTTGAAATTGCCTGATGTCTTCACAGCGACGAAGCCAGCGAGGCGTCTGATTCGGAGTATGTGGACGAATAGTTGCGAGTTATCCACAGTGTTATCTTGGCCTGGCTTGGCTGAGAATAAGAAGAATAAAATATGTCTGGTCACTGATTCAAGCGTTTGTTGCTAAGTAGGCCACTGCCAGTGGCTGCTGAGTCTGACTCTGAGTCTATCGTCTGATAACAAGCAAAAGACTAGACCATGATGGCTCGCACTAATAAACCGGGTAAGATATTTACTGGAAATTGTATGCTAATGACTCTGCATTTTACTAATGCAAAGTTTGTGGGCCACATTATTGATACTGTATATAAAAACATGTATGGTTTGATAATTAGTGAAAATCAAAATTATTAATTAAGTTGGATTGCCACCTAGTATGCCGACCCACCCGATATATAATGGCAATACTTACAGTTCCGGTCTGTCTGTTATCCTTGGTCTGGAGGCTACGGACGTTGGGAGAAAACCCTCGCGACTTCTGCAAACGGTGACCGGAACTCGGGGCGTCCTCCTCCTACCTGCCAACTGCTTCCCACGTAAAAGAATTTAACAATACTGAACAATTCCCGCCAGTCCAACTGACGACGTCACACAAAAGATATACCTCCAGAAAATGACACACGAAACGGCCTGATATGTGCAATAATGTTAATGGTAAAAAGCTAGTGCCACCAGTACCAGAAAAGGTACTCTAAATGACTCTATTAATAACTAATAATACTACTAACCGTAATGAATAAGGCAAACGTACCAAATGGCAATACGGACGTAGTTGAGGAGGAAGTGTCTAATTAATTGTCCAATGCTCCCCCTTAATTAGATTCTCTTACGACTCAGTGTCCGCAATGCAACGCGCAACTAATACCTAGATTACGCAAATAAGTCAAGCGCAAAGTGAGCTATCCTACGTCTCCTGTGGAGTTCGGCAATATAGCTACACTGTTAACAACTAAAGCGCAAGTCCCACTGCGCGCGCGCGCGCGCCACCACACCGCAGACGAAGCTAGTCGCTCGACACGGGCCGCACCAATCGGAGATATGGCTCCACGCGCGACTGCTTGGTGTTGACGTCGGCCACTTTGTCCGCTGATGCCACCGTGCCCTTTTCGTTGACGACTAGATCAGCGTCCACCTTCTGGTTGACGATTGCGCAGCGCAGATACACGTGCCCGAGCTTCCTAGAAAACACATTTGTATCTGCGAGGTTCAGGGCGCCTTGGTTGTCGCCGTACAGGATGAGGGGCTGCCCCCACCCGTACGGCCCCAGCGCGTCTGCGACCCGTCCACCAGCGATGCCCTGCACAAAGTTAGATATTTTATCCTGGCAGTGGTATGCCTCCACCATCGCGTATAGTTCCGCCTCGCAGGAGGACGCCTCCGGCGCGGCCGGCACCAGACGCTTACCATCCGCCACCTTCTCCAGCTCGCCGCACCCGGTCGCGGTCGCCACCAGCTCGTCCTGTGTCGCGCTCGCCTTTGCCTCCACTCGCTTACCATCCGCCACCTTCTCCAGCTCGCCGCACCCGCGGTCGCCACCAGCTTGTCCTGTGTGGCGCTCGCCTTTGCATCCACTCGCGCTCTCAGGGTCGCATCACTGGGCAGGGCCACGGATACGTTCCTCTTAAGGCAGAATGGTAGCACCGAGCCACTGAGAAAGAAATGAAACCCCGCTAGGCGGGCACGGCGATCTTCAGGTGTATCCTTCCAACTTGAGTCCGCCAAGGACATCAAGCGGGTGCCGTTCGCCTTGGTGAAGCGAATGCCTTTAGATCGGGTACCATTAAGCGTACGACCTGTTCGGCTTGCTGATAATTGAACAACTCAGGCTTGGAGGCATGGGTGGCTACTTCCCCTAATGGGCCCAAAACCTCGTGCCGAGTGATGCATGTCCATAAGAGGACACCTACGATGTGCTGCGGCGAGAACTGCTCTAGCACTGATTGCTTCCCGGCTCGTAACCCCGGCATCAACCACGGCGAATCGGCTGTAGCTAAACCGGTGCACTGGAGCTTCTCAACTGCCTCTTTGATGAAATCTTCCTGGGAGATCTTGATCGTACGACCTAGACGACAGTCTTCCTTGTCTTCTATGTTCAGGCCTACCACCCCGGGAGCCTCTTGCCTAAAGACCCTAAAGGCCTTCTTACCGGCGGCTAAGAACTCGGCTTCCACCTCCTTGCTTCTGAACGCTCCCATTATGTCGCCGACGTGTACGAAAGCAAAGTCAGGCTTATCCTTACCGGATAGCCAACGCCAAAAGAAGCACGGAAAAGCGACATGAGCCTTAAAGCCTAAACTTTCTAAGAACGGGACTAGCTTGTACCGCCACCATTTGCGGCCCGCGTCCGGTCTGCCATAAAGGGCTTTAAGCATTTCCCACACATACCCCGGCTCTTCTAAACCAAACGGTGGTACGATATAACTGGGGCGATACCCCTGCTCAGCGGCAGACGCCTCGGTGTATGCGGTGCCAACGTCCCACTTTGACAAGACTAAGCCAAAGAACACTGTTAGGGCGAAAAGCATCAAGATGGTAAGAGCACACGGGGTTGGGAAATCACGTTTCCCAAAATGCAATCCCTGTATCATGGAATATCCCTTGGCCGTCCATCGGCTTTTGAACTTCAGGATCTCTCCCCCTGCCTCTTTGGTGGCATCAACGAACCGCCCTTCACAAATATCTTTCTTGTCTACTAAGTCGGCTCGGACTCTCCGGAAGCAACCTTTCTCCCAGAGCGTAGCCATCTCCTCGGCTCGGGCGTTGTCCCAGTACCCTAGCTCATCAGCTTGCTTCTCACTCACCGGTCTAGTGAACGTGGCGGCATGTGCGGTCTCCGGACCATCGGCAAGGTACTTGACGATATCCGAGTCCAACATACGGTCTGGGGAGTCGTCATCCTCAAACTTTACCCAGTGGGCTGGTCCGTTATTCTTCTGCTTCTTAACCCATATGGGTTCACTCACGTCTTGCACCTGACCTCGTCGGACCTTGTCCCCAAAACCCACCCCATAGGTCTTCTTGGCCCAAGCCCAGCCCCACTGAGTGGCTGGGGTCTCCACCCACCTTCCCTTCAACTCCCCTATTGTTTCCGGGTCGGGCTCGGGAGCCTCCTTCTCGGCTTTCACTGCTTCCTGTTCAGCGGTCGCTTCCTCCAATTCGCCGTCGGAATCGGAGCTGTCAAGCTCCCCCTGATCCGGGGTCTTCTTGCCTCCCCCGGGGTCGGTCCCTCCCACCCTGGGCTTTGGGACAAACAGCTGCTCAAGGTCGGCGTCTTCCACTAACGGGTCTCCCTTGAACGGCTCCAAGCTCAGTCCCTTCTTCTCCCAGAGTGGTTGCAACAGGGCTGGCTGATTGTCGTCAAGTTCTTGATGTTTCGCCATGGGAACACCCTACCTTCACACAGGATCAGGTGTGCGGAGTACTCCAAACTCAGCCCTAACCAGGCGGTCATGTGCGTCCGGCTCTCGTCGTGTCCTAACCTGCCCTCGATGACCGTGGCATGTGGCATAGACACCCAAAAGGATGGAGGTAAGCTATCCAATTCACCTTCCTTTCACAGGGCATCAGCTCAAACATCCGGACCTCACCACCGGATCGTTTTGGGGAAAGGTTGTGTAAGAGGATAGCGTGTCCCAAGAGCTCATAGGGTAGCTGAGCCCTAACCAGGTTATGACGCGCTTTGCGCCAAAAGTCACGTTGGGACACTTCGGCATAGGCGTTCTTGTTGTGTTCATTGAGGGTGTTGATCCTCTTCCTCACTCCCTTGTCCCGGACCAGCTCCTTGAAGTCAGCTCAGATATGCTCACCGTCTACCCGGACTTCCTTCACCTTCTTGCCGCTTGCGTCTCAATGAAGTTTATGCATTCTCGCATGAAGCGCACTTGTGGTGCCGCGGTGCCATCCTTTAAAAGGAGGCCAAACGCATACCCGGTGTTAGCCTCAATTCCCACCATGCCGTACCAAAACCCACCATAGAGGGATTTGCGTAGGCACCCGGACTTGTCGAACGCCACAGCTTCAAACTTCCCTACCTGTGTCAACTGGTCGCTTGCCGGGTGGTTCACTTTCCCCCCTTTGGCGGCCGGGCACTCCTTACACTCTTTTACCGCTTGCTCATGGGTTTTGTCACCCACTATCTTGATTCCATACGCTTCACTGATGAGGCGTTGCTTGCCGCTTCCGGGCCACTCTCCTTTCCAAAGAAAGCTCTAGCCTCAATCTTATCCGCAGCTAGCTCTTGGTCGGTGGACGTCACGAAACGCCACACTTTGTCCTTGGCGTCTAGGTAAAGGACCCCGGCCTTAAGCTCAGGGGAAATGTCCGGTATCCGGGCCTTGGTGATATAGCCCTCTCCCTTCTTGTGGAGGACTACACTGTAACCGTCCTTGGCTAACTGAGGACCGGAGACTAAGACTTCATCTATGTTGGCGCTAACCCACACACTACCTTGATGTAACCTTTTCCGTTCACGGTCGTCATGTCTAGTGAGCCCTTCTTAGTCACGGTGGTCTCCCCGTTGACCGTATCTACCCGTTTCATCCCTCGCTGAATGTTGAACAGGCGTTGTTCAGCTCCGGCCGGCACAAAGTGCAACGTAGCTCCCGAATCGAACATGGGGTCTTTGTCCGCACCCCGTCCTAGGAGGGCTTGTTCTGCTAGCCGGATCCCCTTAGCCATCCATCCACGTTCGGTCATGAAACGAACTAGGTCGTCCACCGGGTCAGCTTCTCCCTCGGCTTACGGCAAACTTGCGTATTCCTTCTCTAGTACGCTCTCACCACCTACCACCCTTTCTCGGACTCTGAACGGCTTAGTACGAGGTTGAAACCCTGCGGCACTATTTGCTGCTGCTCCTGCTACGGCCCAATGTCTCTGCCACCTAGGCTTGTTCATGGGATACTCATTCCCCTGCGCCCAGTTGTACAACAGCCTAGTCCACTCTCCCCACCGGTTCCGGAAGTCAGCTTCATCTTTCTCTTCCTCACCGCTCAACGCCGGACGATGCAACCGGTGCATCTCCTCTTGCTGCTCTGCCACGGCTCGGAGTCGACTCTCCCGCTCTCCGGTACCTAGTCGTGTAGGACTATCAGGCTCAGCTAAGGTTGAGGGGGCCGTAGACGGACCGGTACTAGTAGTAGGGGGTAACAGGGAAGTCACCTTTCGGTCTGCAGGGGGTACCGTCTTAGCATGGGACGCAAACCAGGGCATCCCACTCACGGAGGCTCGGACCGTCTCAAGGAAGCCAAACGCACGAGCGCCCACTGACCTACGCCTATTGCTTGGGCTGGTGGAGGGCGTAGTCACCGGATTGCTACAGGTCCCGGCGGTAGCATCCCCAAAATCTGCATCAGCACTAGGGTCGGGGCCTATGGGGGACGGCTCCCTTACCGGAGCTCTACCCACGTCCCCATCTCTAGCCGGGGACTCCTCACCTTCACGCTCCCCCTCCCCTTCGGACTCCGAGGAAGGATCGGCCTCGGGCTGCATCTCTCTCCGGGGGCTCATCTTCCACGTCCGCCAGGCCATCGGGTTGGTAGTCCTCCGGGCCGGGCCTCACCTTCACCCCATGTACCTTTTCCCTTTTTGCTTTGAGTAAAGTTTTCAGGTTTTGGCTCATGATACCACTACCAGCCTCAGCCGGCTCGGCCTTTGGACCAATCTCAACCTTCGGGGCAGGTACCGCTGACGGCCCGCTCGCCCTGCTAGGTCTACCCTTACTCTCTCCACGGGGGTTGGGTGCTACCGGACGGAGGGGAGTACCCTTCACCTTTTGGGCGCATACCGGCACCGATGCTACGGGCGGAGGCACAACTCCCCCACGAGAGGGGGATACCCCACCTCTGAAGTACATATGCTTCGCTTGGGCACCGGCTTGAGGTTCATGTTGGCGGTACACCTTCCGCCATGAGGATACACCCGACGCCTCCCATGTTACCGGTTGTCGGCTAATGACCCATTCGGTGAACTGTCCGGGTTCACGGGGTTTTGCATAGTGGATGATGGGCAAGAGGGACCGGTTCCACGGAATACCCCGCTTCGCGGCTTCGTGTCTCACTATGGCCTCAATCAGTAGGGGATGACTCACACTTTTGATTTGGGCTTCCAACCCCCGTTCTCCCATCTCGCACATTAGAGCCAGATGATCCCTTCGTGCTATGTCGACTGCCCACCGGCGCAAGGCATTCTCTCTCTCTTGCTTGGCTCGCTGGTACTGATGCTCAACGCAATAGTCGCTGTCGATGAGGGTGGCTGCCTTAATCCTAAGGCTGTTGAAGGGGAGACTCAAGGTCCTTCAACCGGGCTACGCACCGGCGCTTCCTTCCGCTACTCCATGGCATCGCCCCTCGTTCATCTTACCTATGTCGGCATCATCCTCAAGCAAGATCTCAAGACTGTTCTCGTCCTCCGGTGGTATGATCGGCTCGGGAAGGTTGGCACCCCCGGGTTTAGCCATGAGGGCTTTGTCTTTCGACTTGCCGGTTAGGAACTTTACCATCTGAGCTAAGGCTACGCCCGGCTCCTCATCCTGGGAGTCATCGCTATCACTCCCCCCTTTTGAGCCTTTTGCTGCCTCGCCCTTCCCCTTTCGGCTTTTGTCCGGGCACTTGCTCAACTTGTGCTTGCCCCCGCACAACCGGCACTTCTTGCTGCACTTCCCGGCGATGTGCCCCTTTTCAAAGCAGTTAAAGCACTTTGGCCCCTTGCTCTTCTCGCTCTTCTTGCTTTTCTCCCCCTTGGGGGTGTCTGCCGGTTTGGGAGGGGTCTTCTTGGCTTTAGTGGGGTCATGCTCAAACCTACATTTGTCGGCCCATCTACACTCCCCCTGTTTGTCCCACAAGATACACACCCCTCTCACCTTCCCTCCAACATGGAGGTAACGGCAGGAGGCCCCACGAGTGCATTTCCCTTCCTTGCTGAAGAGCCGGCACTCGTCCTTGGGTTTCCCTTTTCCGGCCTTGCGAGCTGCCAAACCTTTCTCTGTGGAACTAGTCACTTTGGCCCGGTCAAACCTCTTGTCTAGCTCCAGGGCTCGATCTTGCACGAACCTCCACCAGGAGGCAAAGTCCCACTTGAACTGCTTACGGTTCAGTCAGTCAGCCATTTCAACCCAGACTTGCCACGCTTTCTTCACCCTAGAGTCAGATTGCTTTGGGCCCACTAACGCATCCTTCACTATTTGCTGCATCCGGTCATCGGTTGGGGCTTGGCCATAATCAGCCAACCAGTTTCTCCTAGCGTTCAAGTCTACAAACTGACCGACGTACTGTTGCTTACTCGTAAAGAGGAAGTCATTCAGTTCCTTCACCTTGTCCTGAACATCAGAGGGTCGGCTTTCTTGTACCGGGCTAGCAGTCTGTCCCACAGTGCTTTAGGGTTTTGGCCGAAGGTCAGCTTCTCCGGATCAGCTAAGTCACCCACCAGGCTCTTCGCTTCACCCCCGAGCATGTCATAGACGATATTGAACACCCTCTCCTTTTGCTTGCTCATCTCAGCAAGTACACTAGCGTCATAGGCCATCACCTGTCGTGTCAGTGCGACAGCACGATCAGCACCCCCTAGTGGGGTTTTGACCTTCAAGAGAGGGGTCCGTCTGTCCTCGGAAGGCCCCACTCTTGCTGTCGCCCTCTAAGTCTGAGCCCTTGCCAGTTGACAGCCTAGGTTTGTCAGTGCTAGCATACCCACTAGAGTAGAGGTCAGAGGGGTGCCGGTCTTCATCTTCCTCCTCCTCCTCCTTTCCCTCTTCAGTCTCAGTGGTTGGTTTATCTTTCGGACTGCCAAAACCGGTTTGTAACGCTTGACTGGGGTTTCCTTGTCTTCCTCTACCCCTAACGCCTCCTCAAGGTCTGGAGCTTCCGGTTTGGGGTTGGGCATAGGCCACAGGCGAGTAGAACCCTTGGCTTTGTCCTCGAAGTATTCCTTCACTACTTCTTCGTCCAAGTCAGCCCAATCATTCCACTCTGCTATTTCTTCCCAAGCTAGTATAAAGGGGGGCACCTCTCTACCCTTAAGCTGTATCCCTAATACGTTTTCGCGATGCACATATTGTTTGTGGCGTCAGCACCCTGCAGCACTTCCTTAGGGGCCATAGCATTACAGCTTTGCACTATGCCTATGCAATAGGATCCATGCCTCTTTGCCGGTGAACGTAATCTTATTGTCTGTCTTACTCGTAGTCATTTCTAACCACCGTCAGTCTCGAACAGACACACGCTCCACACACACACACTTACACACAGCACACAGCTATGCTCTCTACTTGCCAAATAGAGATAGGGTCACGCTATGCTTACGCTGTTCTGATGGCACAGACACAGGCAAGCAACCACACACACACCCACACAGAGAGAACACAACAGAGGCCACGAGCAGACTCACACACACACTACACAGAATAGTGTTTTGCTTGTCCACACCACCCTTTACTCTCTCGCTCTTCAACCACGTGTGTTACCACTGACTCTAATGCTCAAACTACGCTAAGGCTACCTCAGCTACCACCTATGATAGCTTTCCACCTACTAGCAGCTCTATCTGCAAAGTCAGTTGTTGTTTTGGTACAACCACCTAAACACTCACCTTTCGCTCCTCCCCTCGTGTCCTACGCACGGTTCTTCAGAGCTCACTCCCTCACCACACCTCTCTCTCACTCCTCACACAGTCACTACAGCAATACAAGGAGTAGATGCAATGATGCAGTACGAATGCGACAATAACTTAGCAAGGTAAGCTGTTGTGTCCCGTGGGCCAGGGGTGCTCAATCCCCCAGTTACCACGGCAATCAATCACAACTGGCCACGTCACCAAGCTGACAAAAGCACCACACCCTTTAGGAGGCTCACCACAGCTTTGCATGCTTCGGTGTCTTGCTCTCTGTCCTGTCCCCCACCTTGCCCTTGCACTGCACACCAGCAAAGCAGAGCGTGGGTAGTGTCTACAGTGATCAGCTGTAGCCACACAATTGAAAATGCGCACTTTCCTGTTAAGGTGGATCCCTCACCCCTTTAACGAAGGTTCTCCTATGCGATCCGTTGCAGAGGTCACGCTCCAAGGCTCGATAACCCGTTGGGAGAAAACCCTCGCGACTTCTGCAAACGGTGACCGGAACTCGGGGCGTCCCCCTCCTACCGGCCAACTGCTTCCCACGTAAAAGAATTTAACAATACTGAACAATTCCCGCCAGTCCAACTGACGACGTCACACAAAAGATATACCTCCAGAAATGACCCACGAAACGGCCTGATATGGGCAATAATGGTAATGATAAAAGCTAGTGCCACCAGTACCAGATAGCAATACGGACGTAGTTGAGGAGGAAGTGTCTAATTAATTGTCCAATGACGGAGTCACTACTTTAAGTATTCCTCAGCCACGGTCTTCATATCGTTAGGAAAGTTACTATATGATGATCGGTTATTAAATATCGTACCGTCCTATTGTAACAATCTGGACTGAGTCGTTATTAATAACTTTGGGTAGCTCCCCATTTATGGAACCTTTACCGATCCCTTTCAGGATCAACCCGGGCTACCTAGCAAGAGTCTTCACGCAATATGGAAACGCACTTTAATAACTCGTATAAGTAGAAGAACTGATCCGCGTCGGCAAAGACAGCCACGTCACAAAACTGACTAACTTAGATGCTGGTCTGATGCGTACTGACTCTGACTAAGTTACGTATAATCATAATTATGGCTGGTAAGTGATGTATTAAATCCTTTCAGTTAACATTAGCATTATTGACTGTCCGGCCCTATTGACAAACATATGATCACTTGAACTATCCAAGTAACGGTGAGTCAAATTGAAATAGCTATGACTAACGCTCCCCCTTAGTTATTTGTCAATGCTATAACTATCCGTCATAAGATTCTTATTGTTCTTAAGCAAATAAAAAAATTGCGAGCGCTTCCCGTAGGGAATATCAAAAGTCCAGAAAAATTATATATATAAATATAGTAGAGGTGCGAGGAAACAAGTGAAAAGAAAGAATATCAAAAGTCCAGAAAAATTATATATATAAATATAGTAGAGGTGCGAGGAAACAAGTGAAAAGAAAGAAAAGCGAGCTGTATGCGTAGAAATGAAGTTGTCCAGTCTCCTCTGCCACCGGCCGCCGAAAATGTCTGGTGGGGTTTGCCACCCGCCACCCGAGTCCTGGCAAGCCACCCTGTGCCCGCCACCAACGGCCTCGATCCTACTATCCGATTGCCGGTGGCACGCGCGTCCAGCTCTACACCTATAGAAATATCACTCGCACAACAAGGAGAAACAAAACACAAAACATCGGTGAAACACCCATAATCATTCCGGGGTACCCGGAATGTCAACCGTAAATTGGTTGAGCAAATAATAAAACTGCTCACGCGGCAACGGTTTAGTAAGTAAATCACCTATCTGCTTTTTAGTTCCTACCTTTATAAACTTAATCTCTCCATCTCTCTGTAAGTGGTGAATGAAGTGTAATTCGAGAGGCAAATGTTTAGTGCGGGGGCCGGATAATCCCCTCTCACCCGCGAGAATTGTTTGCGCATCGTCCTCGACAATTTCAACTGCACCTTTTTGTGGAATTCCGAGTTCGACATGACCTACTGCTAATCCCTCTCTGATACATTCTGCAGCAGCGTAAATTTCCGCGTCGTTTTAACTAAGTGCTATCCTACTTTGTCTTTTTGAAAGCCATCCTATCGGGTCTCCTCCCCACAAGATTATATAAACCGTGCGAGACTTACCCGTTTTCAGACAAACTTTATGTGCGGCATCGGGGCACAATGTGACTTTCGGGTAGGTCATACCTTGTTGAACGGAATTTGGCCCGTGAAAAGACAAACCGCGAAAAGACTTGATTAAATAGCGTAAAATTCTGCCTAACATAGCATAAGTTACTCCTTTATCTATGGTTTGCATGACGCCTGCAGCATTAAGGGATTGTTCAATATCAGGCATTGTCATCTTGGCTAAATAAAGCAAACTGCCTACTATACTCGGAATAGACATTTTACGCAAAGCGGCATCCTCCGACATTGCTTCCGGTGTTTGGTCTAAGGGGTACTAACCGGAAAATTTGCAACTGGTACTTTCACTGGTGCAAGACGATTCTGTCTTTCTCACGCACTATCTCAATACCTTTGAACTCTTTTGCGACTCCTAGCCTTTTTAGTGGGTAATACTGTTCTAACCCAGACGCGAATTTTTCATAAGCTTCTGTGCTAGGTGCGGAAAATATCAAATCATCCACGTGAAATACTGAGGACCCATTATAGCTTCCTTTATAGGCTTGTCTTTCTCTACGAACATGCATAAGTCGGAGTCTAACAACCTAAATCCTAGCTTTACTAACTTAGGGGCTAGTATGTCATACCATCTCCTACCTGCCTGCGGCGCACCATACAAAGCACTATCAACACGCAATATCATCCCCTCTTTGCACTCTCTATCTATTGCATCAGGTGGGTAGGCAAATACCGGGTCTTGCATGCGAGCATTTAAATAAGCATTTTTGAAATCAATTCCGTAAAGCTTATTACCATGCCAAGCAGTTAGTTTAGCAAGCATGAGCAGTGAGCGGTGTGAGACACAAGGAACAAACAACTGGTCAGGGTTGAAGCTAACTCCTGGCTCTAACATGTCTCCTCTCAAAGCTAATCTAGACTTAAACAAACTTCCTTCCGTTGTCGTCTATCTTTACTTTGTGAACCCATGTGAGCCTAACTATCTTGCAAACACCAGCCTTCTTGGCTTCGCTATAGTTAACCCATGTGTATGTCTTGAAGTCCTTAAGGGACTGTATCTCCTTCTTCATGCCCTCTAACAACTCTTTCGCTGTCAATCCCTGCTCTGCTATCTCTTTTGGCAAACGAATGTTTAGATGAAGCAAAAGCTCATTTGGCTCATTCATGCATCTGTCATAACATAACATAGCACTCTCCAACTTTCCGGCAGGCAACACGGACTCTCCCTCACTTACCTTGTACTTGTTGATCTCAGAGTCTAGCATCTTTTCTAGTCTGTCCTCAAACTGAACAAAGTGAGATGGCTTAGGTGGTTGTTTTCTAACTTTTAACCTCTCTTTGGGGGCACACTTCTGCTTCACTATGCCTGTGCGCACTTTACTCTCCCAGCCCTCCCCGTATGTCTTCTCTGCCCACTCATCTCCCCACTCTCTCGCAAGGACTCTCACTCCCACTCCTTCTAGTTCCTGAACCTCAACTACTTTTTGTTTTCGTTTTAGTTTACTATGCGGTCGTGATGGTGGTTGGTGTGCTTGTCGTCTTACTCTTTTTCCTTCCTGAACTATGTTTGCTTCTGTGATCTTGTCATTTTGCTCCCATGTTCTTCCCTTACTAGGTTGCTCACTCTCTTCACATGCTCTTCTCTCGTGTTGTGCTTGAGGGTCAGATGCATCTGTGAGTGCGTGTGCATGTCCTAGTCCTGTGTTGGTTGTCTGTGGGGTTGTGTCTGTGGGATGGGGTGCAGCTGTCGGTGTGGTGTCGATGTCCTGTGTAGAAAAGCTATCCTGTGTTGATGTGTGTTTGCGATCGAAGCTGACTCCCCCTGTGTCCCCTTCATACTCCCCTGTTCTTGTTGACTATCTGACTGACTAACATCATCGACATGGTCATATGTGTCGTCATCGTCATGAGTCTGTGTCGTGTCCTCTTGTGTGTGGGTGGTAGTGACTGTGGTGGTGGTGGGTGTGGAGTGTGTTTGTCCAACATCGACACCCTTACTCTCACACTCTCCCTCAGCTACATCCTCATCCCACTCTACTGTTCTGTCTGGATGTGCTTCCTTCCCTACTACGTAAGGGTTACACCACACGTTCCTAACTCCTGCTATTACTTTTCTACCATCCCATACTCTATATATCTCTCTAAATAAGTCATACCCTACTAGCATAACTTTCTTTCCTCTAAACTGTCCCTTTCTACCTTTGCTTATGTACATCACCCCCATGCATCCTATAGGTCTAAGGTGATTCAAGAACGGTTTCCCTCCTAATAACTGTTCATAGGGGGACCCTTTTCTTGGCCCTTGGGTGGCAGGCAAGATGTTGTGAATTGTGGTGGCCGAGCGCTCCATCTCTGCCCAGAAAGAAATGGGCAGGTGGGCGTGGTAACTCTCGCGGCCCCAGCCGTGATGTAATTGGCTTTCTCGGCAATGGGGTTACCATCGTTGTCCCCCGTGGCCGACGTCTTCCAAATAAACTGTCTAGGCTTCCACCACTCTATCACCTCTTTAGGACATCAACTTCTTGATCACATCTTATCTCTCTTACTCTATTTCCTGTCTGTCTCTCGTAAAACGCTACTGCCTGCCTAATGCAGTCAATAAATTCATTCTTATGCGAAAGATAATAGTCTTTGATATAAACAACGAGTAATCGTCCGTAACCGAAAATGTGTGTCTCTTCCCGTGTATTGAACGTACCGACCACGTTGCGGTGTTTATGTGTAGTACTAAGCCTGGCTTACTAGCTCTCTCTATCCTATTAACCTTAAACCTAGACAACTGCTTCGCCTTACCTATCATACTTGATTCGCAGAACTCTACCTTTTTCTAGTCTCCTACTAGCTTTTTGCCTAATGCATTTGCCAGAGCTCTCATCTTCTTAATGCTATAGTGTCCACAAGCATAGTGGAATAATTCTATATCTACCTTTCTAATTGAACCTGGCTTGCAGGGATAAGACGCGTATAGCGTTACCTCCCCTGTTTGCGCTCTACCGTCGGAGATATACCGTAACCGAGAATTTCCGTTACTGGATTTGTCCTTTGTGGCAAATTCACGTAAACCTATTCTCTGCCGGCCCTCCTTGCCATTTGCCAATATAATACCATATTTCTTTACGAGTACAGGAAGGATGTGCAACTTACAGTTGCACAATCTACAAGTCATCCTTTCTAGACCTTCTTGATTTATCTAGACTAGAGTTGGTCTCCGTCGGGACCTTTGTAGACCAACCAATTGTAGAACGGATAGCAATAGATGGAACGGATAGGGATCGTAGTTCTTGTGCTCAAGCAGCACTGTTTGTATTCAGTAATAAAAGGTAACCAAACTGCAAAAGTGAACTGAGAACACTTGGAATATAATAACGGAATAGTAGATACTGGGACGCCTGTATTGACTGGTTATTGATTAAAGAGTGTGGTCAATTGCTTCACGGCATTGTCCACCCTCTGCGCAAAACACCTTTTAATCCGGCGAGTACCATTGCCCGTAGTCTAGTAAGTCTTCCGGCTCGGAAGAACTGCTACTCTGTCGGTTAATGAGCCTTGCACGCGAGAAGACAGGCAACAAAAACCATATAAGCAGCATTCCTGAGCTTGAACAGGTCTTTGAGGACCGGTTTCAAACTTAGAAATTCACGTTTAAGATGGTAGCAACCTCTGAGAGTTCACAGCTAGGAGACATAGTCAGTTTCATAGCAAAGCATCCAGAGAAAGCTGAAGAAAGGTACCCATGGGATGAGTCAGCGTTCAGAGTAGATGAACAGTACAGTACAGAGTCAGACACTAGCGATAGTGACTCAGCATCAGGTACATAATCTAAGACTAAGACAACATCCCCCGAAGTGGGTAACAAGACAACAGACGCTGAGGCCTCTAAAGCAAAAGAGAGCCAAGATGCAAGAATACGACCGAAAGAACGAAGTAGGTCAAAGAAAGAAAGAAGAGCGAGAAGACGTAAGATAAACGAACGCAAAGAGCACGCAACGGCCATGCGTAAGCTAAGCCTTTACGTTTCTTTGGCCTTCAAGCATCCAACACTCATAGCTTTATGCATGACTGTCTCCGATGGCAACCCTATACGCATGATGGTGCTTGTCAAGCGCCGGTATGGGGGTGCCAACGCATGCTTGCTTTTATTTCATCCTACCCAAGAGGGGACATTGAGTTGTGGCTGGATAGAAATAGGTATCTTGAAGAGTGCATCCAACGGGATTACGGGGGTAAAATTCCGGACGAATTCTTTTCTTCTTTGCTCTTGATGAAATTTAAGAAACATACAGTTTTCGCAGGGTTGGATACTATGGTATACCAACTCGGTCGCGAGGACCGTCTGAACCACCGTGAGGTCGAGAGAGTCATCCGCCGAGTCTGGCAAAATTTTCGTCTAAATTCTGGTCCGGAATCTCGTGGAAAACAAACTAGGCAGATGACACACAAACCCAACACATCCACACTCGTTCGCAGACCAGCACAAGGTACTTTTGTAGCTAAGGAGAGCGAGGGTGAGGAAGAGAAGGGTGGTTGCTACAAGCGGGGGCAAAGGATCATTGGCGCGCGACGTGCCCAACATTGCCTTGCACGCGTTGCAAGGGCAAAAAGCACAATCGTGCTCAAGTCCTCGTGCCAAGACAATGGTGTTAGCACAGTGCGAGGATAACGGGAGAGATATTCCGGTGGAAGAGAGAGTTACTGTGCTAGAGGACGTAGCCATAGATCAGGTTGATGGTCTAGAGGGAGTAGGTGAGGAAGAGCAAGGGGACGAGGAAGACGTTGATTAGTTTGAGGGAACTGTGTTTGTTTTGCATGGTGGTTGTAAGCTATTTGATGAGAGTGATGATGATGGTGATGCTCCCCCTCCTATCATACTACTGCCTGCCCCCACGACATCAACACACAACAACGAAACAAATCACGAACACCAGTAAGAGGAGTAGAGAGAGCAAACACGACAAGAACAATTTCATTGCCTTCGTTGCCTACACCTATTGCTGTGGTGCCTTCTCTGCTCATGCCTCCACCCCCACAGAGAGAAAACAAGAACAAACAAAAACAAACATCCAAGACAGGAGTTTGACCAAAACATTGGTAGGTAGGGAGATAGGTGTAGCTACACCATCACTGAACAACACTCCACGTCCAAACAACGCACCAACAAAGAAAGAAAAAGAGAAGAAAGCCACACAACGAGATCCACAAACAACAACAACAACCAAAACGACAAGCAAGGATAATCAGGCTGAGAGAATTTCAAGCACGAAGCAATGCTGCGGGAAAACTTCTCGCAGAAAACCTTGCAAAGTTCGTTTAGGGGCTCATCTTTTCGGGTCGCCTCAAAGAATGGCAGATAGGCTGCATTACGATGACTACTGCGGATATCACGCAAAACAAAGCGCTTACTTTCCGTTCATTGACTTAGAACAGCCAACAACAGACAGACCACCAGCAGTAGTGAATTACCCAAACTAGAAAAAGTTACGGGAAATTGCGAAAGAATTTCTCGATATTTTCGGTAATTTACGCTGTGTAGCTGAGGGAGAGGACTGGAATTATCAACCCCCACCTTGGGTTGCTAATCCTAGCTCCTCAGCTACACTTAACACACTGACATGGAGATTTGTAGGTGACGACCAACAGACCGGTCGCGGCGCTCCGGGAACTTCCCAGACTGACCTCGCTGCTGGATTCGATGCTGCGTCTCCGCGCAACAGGTCCGCCCTCAGCGTCCCTGAGGAAGAGGAACAGGTAAGTACCCCATCCTCCACTTCCACCATCATTCCCCCATCAGTCATTTCACCTTACAGACTTGTCTCAAGCATTGACATGCAGACAGTCACTGAGGTGAGATAGCTAGAGAGCTGAAAAGATCAGGGGGAGTATGGGATGAGAGGAGAGTGATTGAGGTAGGAGGAAAGATAGACGAATATCTGACTGATGTGATGAGAGCCATAGAGCTAGTCACTGTGACTCACAACACAAGAAATAGTCCTAGCAGTCCATACTCCACCGAACATGACAACAAACACTCCACTCCAAACACACCCAACATACCCAACACACCGACTGAAGAAGTGATAGAGGTGAGACTAGACCCTACAGGTAAGTTTGTTGAGGTGACAGTTCCTCAGGAACTAATCACAGGTGCGTCTAGGAAGAGGATTAATCTGTTAGACAGACAGGTGAGAGCAGTTATAACTAACTTGCAGCAAGAGTTGAAAGGACAGATACAGACAGGTATGCCTGATAGAGACTATGACCCAGATGACTCTGATGACGTCCCTGAGTTTATGTCATCAGAGCCCTCTGAGTCCTCTGAGTCTGAGGAAGAAGAACAGACGAAGAAGAAAAGAAAGAAGAAGAAGAAGTTTAAGAAGAAAAAGAAAGACAAGAAAAACAAATCGAAAAAGAAACAAGACTCCACTGCAGTCATGGCACACAGTAGGATAGCTAAGAGCAAACATGTGTACCAGGATAGTGGTGCGACTCAATTTGTCTGTCACGATGAGACGATGATGAAAGAACTGAAGAAGATCAGTAAGGTAACATTCAGTAAAGGGAATGGAACGAGATTCATAGGTGGGGCAGGGTTGATGTGTGTAGATAGAGTAGATGGAGAGGGGCGATAAGATTTGCAAGAGTGCCTTCTACGATCCACTCATGCCAATCAACGTGGCCCCCCACTGGCCCGATGGATCATTTCCATTACAGAGCAGTACCCACCAAAATGGACAAATGTTCATCTTGAAGGGAGCACTGCCTGTGAAGGAAAAGAACATACTAGTCAGGGGGAGGCTAACTAAAGCCTTGCTGTACCGATGGGACAGCCATAAGGATAGTAAGCTAGATCCTAACTGTCGTTTCACACCTAAGGTTGCGCCTGAGAGAGAGAGAGAGAGAGAGAGAGAGAGAGAGAGAGGGAGGCGGGGCAGCAGGGTGGGAGAACCCAAGTATAAAGCCCACACCCTTAGATAATAAAGGGACAATAGCAACAGCAAGAGAGAGTAAAGTGAGTATTTAAACATCTAAACTAGTAATAAAGAATGCTGTTTTGTTTGTCAAGTACCCTTCTACTGTCAAGAGAGTGAGAGTGCTGACTGTTAGTATAGTGCATGCTATGGCGGGTCATGTGAGCTGGGAGAGGACTAAAGCATTTGCAGACGCTGTAGGCATTAAGCTAATAGGCAGAGATGGTAGTGTAGAGAGTGCGAGAGAAGAGTGTAGAATGTGTGAGTGAGCCATGCATGATTGCCAAAGCTAGCGTGTTGCCTCGTTTTGCTTCCAATCATTTGCCTAGAGCGGAGAGAGTGGGAGAGATGTTACATTGCGATACGCAAGGCCCATGGAGAGTCATGTCACGGGAAGGGAAAAGGTATAAATTCACGATTATGGATGATTTCTCGGGTTATGCTCTTGACTTCTACTTAAGACATAAAAATGAATTTATATCTTGCATACATACAGCAATAGCGTTCATGGAGAGACAGACAGAAAATAAAGTTAAAGTTGTAGTTTGCGATCAGGAATTCACGGCCCCAAGAGAGATCAGTGAGAAGTACAGTGACATTATATGGAAAGATGCTGCCACTGCAGATAAAGACGGCAATGCGAGAGCTGAGAGAATAAACGGAGTGACAGGGGGGCCTGCTCGCGCACTTAGGCAGCATGCTCGATTTCCGCCCAACTTTTGGGCAGAAATGGAGCATACAGCCACTGTGCTTTATAATATTTTACCTATTACTAAAAAACAGCATAAGGGCACGTCGCTTACCAATTACTATTCAAACGAGCACCACCATTGCACCATTTACGTCCAATGGGGTGCATGGGAGTGATGCACGTAGGAAAGGTAAATGGTAAAGGATCCATGCCCGGTAAGTTAGCAAAGTTAGTAGGATACGATATGCATCGCAATTTGCATAGAGTTTGGGACGGACAGAAGGTCTTATCAGGAGTTAGAAATGTTCGTTTCGATCTCAGTAGGGTAGGTGAGTCGATTGAGCCTCAGGTAGTATGGGAAGATGCAACTGAGGGGGAGATAGACACACAGCCAGAATTTGACGATGAAATAGACCACAGCAACACACAGGGGTTCTCAGACACCGGGATAGCCATAGGAACTAGCCAGGTAGCTGATTTCGAGCCCAGTTCCACT
This sequence comes from Paulinella micropora, assembly GCA_019918135.1. Taxonomy (NCBI): domain Eukaryota; phylum Cercozoa; class Imbricatea; order Euglyphida; family Paulinellidae; genus Paulinella; species Paulinella micropora. The sequence continues at coordinate 36,739 of WBZZ01006363.1, forward strand.
GATAGTCGAGTTGCACCATTCCCACACAGTCCCACACAGTCCCACCAGTACACCGCACGTAGACAGTGAGGCAGAGGATAAGGTAGAGGCCAAGCTAGAGACTGAACATGAACCTCACGAGGTTGATGCAGTCCAGGGAGAGCAAATAGATGAGCGCATTAGTATAGGGCCCTTGCCTGTAGATATGAACAGCCCAAGCGCGCAACATGACCCACACCACAGTATATAGAGGGTAAGGCCCCAACCAAGGGAGTTACTTGGGAACAGAGTGACAAGATATCAGCAGCGAACATAGTCAGCGGAAAAAGAGTGAGAAAGCAAAGAGATCCATCCCGCATATCTACACATCATGTTACTACTATGTATGACATGGATGATTGCATTTCACATGACGAAGCGAGTGAGTGGATGTGTTACATACATTTACCGCCAGACTTAGCGATAGAGGGTATGACACTCAAAGATCTACAGGCAGGGATAGATAAAGAGTTACGTTCTATAGCGGAGTTCAAGACCTACCAATGGGTAGACGAAAGTGAGGCTAGGAAAGCCGGAGTTAAGATAGTTGGGTTAACTTGGGTGCATAAGGTCAAAACGAACCAAGATGGACTAAGGTTCGTCAAGTCACGTTTGTCCTTAAGGGGAGACCAATTGCAGCCTGGTATAAGTTATAATCCTGAACAGCTTTATGTGCCATGCGCTAACCACGGATCAGTTTTGATGTTGTGCAAGTTGGCAGTCAGTTATGGTAGGAGACTGTACGGAGTTGACTTTAAAAACGCCTATCTTAATGCCGACATGATAGACGCCATATATGCTCGCCCACCACAAGGTGCGTCCGTGATAGGGAGAGTAGGAAAGATATGGAAGGTTGTCAAAGCATTATACGGAGCGCCCCAGGCAGGAAAGCGTTGGTATGATATATTTTCCGGGCTTCTCAAACAGTTAGGCTTCATAACACTTCAATCAGACCCATGCATGTTTATGGAGAAAGGAGTGAGCTTAGGGAATAGTAGGCGTCTTCGATGTAGACGATCTCATTTTCATGGCACCTAGCAGACAGGCCTATGATAGATTTTGCGAGAGACTTGAAATGCATTTCCCCATTAAAAGACTCGGTTTAGCAAAAGAATTCAAGGGAATGGAAATTATTCAGACAAAGTCGGAAATTATCCTAAATTAGCAAAGTTACGCTCGGAAAGTTGTAAAATTTTACGGATATGAACACTGCAAGCCCAGCGCAACACTCGGATCAAAAACTGACCCAATGCCAATGGACGAGCAAGCAAGACTTAGACAGTTTTCAATTCCACAGATAGTCGGGAGTTTACTCTTTTTGGCTAAGATGACTAGGCCGGATGTAGAGGAAGCGCTCAATTCTGCAAGCGTAATGCAGACAGTAGATGTGGGGAAGACTTATTCCAAGCTAGGGAAGATAATCCGATATCTGAAGAACGATAGAGTACTGAGATTCAGCAAGAAGTATCTTAGTGCGGTAGGGAAGGCAGGACCGATAGGACCAATGACAGTGTGGCCCGATGCGGCTCACAGGGTTTATTTAAAGACGGGTAAATCTCGTACTGGGTATGTAGTCTTAGTAGGAGGAGATCCCGTGGGTTGGCTGTCCAAACGGCAGTCGAAAGTTGCCTTTTCGTCGAACGACGCCGCGGAAATTTTCGCAGCCAATGAGGCACTAAGGGAAGCTATGGCCATTCGCAACATGCGAAGTGAATTAGGCATTCCGGAGCCCAAACCTTTCGAAGTTCATGAGGATAACGCCCAGACCATACTAGCCGCGCAACGCGGGTTAGCCGGACCACGCAAGAAACACTTGCCTTTGGAAGAACACTACCTAGAACAGGAAGGCATAGCTAAGTTTAGGAAGGTTGGTACTAAAGGACAGTTAGGGGATGTTTTGACTAAGTATTTGCCCAAGGAGCAAGCAGACACGTTGTTGGACGTATTCTGCCCTAAATTGGATTTGGAAGTGCTTAGAAAGATAGCGCTCACTGACAAATAGGATAGACATAGCCTTAGTATGGGGTACAAGCCAGAAACAAAGTCATTGGACCGGGGGCCGGAAATGAGTCCCAACATTCCCCTCATCTCCCTGATCACCTAACAAAAGTTTTGTCACTCTCTTCTGCCTCGTGTTCTTTTGTGTTCTTGTCAGGCCTCTCCTTCCTCTCTTCTCCCTTCCACTTGTCCTTTCTCCATAATGCCCATGTGTCTCGCACTATCGACTAGGTCATCGAATTTGGGTCTAAGGTTAGGTGGTAGGTTGAAGTGTAGTGCTTTGAAAATCTCTCTCCCCGTATGCGGGGTGTCGTGCGAGCTTTGCAAGCAGTCCTCTTACGAGGTCATCCTCATCAAATGGATGTGTTCTATGACTCTCTACCTCTCTCTTCATGGCAATGTAGTCATTCAACCATACATCCACATTTTGTCCTGGTTTGGGGTACATGTTTTCAAATATCTGTGCTTTAATATTTTTGCTGACCCCGGAGATTGAACCGAACTTGGCTCTAACTGCCTCTATTAGCTCTATCGGTCCATTCACTGTCTTAGTGCGCAAATATCGAACAACAACAGGGTGAGAAAAAGCGACAGACAGAATGAGTTGCAGTGTACGCATGCGTTCGTAATGTTTCCTTCTCTTTCTGTATGTTTCTTACTCTTAATGAGTATGCTCGTTTCGACTGTTTTCTCTTCTCGAGTTTCAGTCTCTTAGCTCTCTTCTCTTTCCACTGTGCCTTCTGTTCGTCTGTCAGTTTTGCCCATTCTTTCGGTTTGTCTGTTGCAGGTGTCTTGCCTTCATCCTTTTTCGTCTTGGGTCTCTGTCTAGCACCATCTGAGGCGCTCCCTTCTGTGTCTGACCCGGAGTCAGGGGTGTCCTCTGACTCAGGCTCGTCTGGCAACTCCCTTTCCTCTACTTCCATTGCTTTCACAGTGTCGTAGGGATATTTAACCTTAGCTTTTGCTGGGTCATTGAACGCCAGCGTTACGCACTCACCATGCCAGGCACTGATGCCTCTGGCATAGTTCTTCATTTTATAACGGAAGTCGGAATAGTTCCGAGTGGTACCATCCAACTGCGGGATGTACTCCTGCTTTAAACCCATACTTTTCTCGGTTCCAAGACTCATAACCTTTGGGTAGCTTCCCATTATAGAACCTTTGCCGATCCTTTTAAGAATCAACCCGGGCTACCTAGCAAGAGTCTTCACGCAATATGGAAACGCACTTTAATAACTCGTATAAGTAGAAGAACTGATCCGCGGCGACAAAGACAGCCACGTCACAAAACTGATTAACTTAGATGCTGGTCTGATGCGTACTGACTCTGACTAAGTTACGTATTATTATAATTATGACTGGTAAGTGATGTATTAAATCGTTTCAGTTAACATTAGCATTATTGACTGTCCAGCCTTATTGGCGTGACAAATCACTTGAACTATCCAAGTAACGGTGAGTGAAATTGAAATAGCTATGACTAACGAATAATAAAATCAACTGTGTATGCACGCAAAATTTTCCTCAGATTTTCGGAAATTTTCCGCAGTAAGCAAACACTAGCGTCGGGAGTCACGAGTCGAGAGAAAAATCATGGGAGTAATTTTTGATGATGCGCTTCCATATGTATATAGTTAACTCCTCATCAAAATGCTAATAAAGTTTTCAAGTGCCTTCTATTTTAGTTTGTGAAATATAATATTTTAATATTTAACTTCAATGCATTTTAACGTTACGAGGTTGCCGGTGGAGGGGTTCCCATTTTGTAGAAGCCACTTGTTCTTTATTGAGACAGAAGGAAACTTGTGAGTTTGTATTACAACTCTTCAAGTAGGCAGATCATAGTACAACGAACTCTTGATAAGAACACTATGGCTGCTTTGAGTCCTGACTCTATGAGAGCACTGCAGGTGAAATACCAGTAAATAGTAGAGAAGTCACTTCGTTTATTTACGTAATTTCGAACTCTTGGCAGGCTTAGTTGCAACCGTGACTTACGATCAAGTGCAGAACGTAGATTGTGATGTCTCCAGTTCTCAAACGGATAGTGTCTTTTGTCTTCAAGTTAAAGTCATAAACGGGTAGCGTCGGGTTGGTAGACTTGAAAATCCCAAATTGATTTGGGAAGCCCAGGCGAGAATGACTGGGAACGGCAAAAATAACAGTCAAACATTGCGTTTCGTCCGTTTATTTCCTTGTCCACAAATTTACCGTAAAACGTGTTTCACGGGAAGTTAGGGAAAAGGCAATATATGGAAGAAAAAGGCAATGGTTAATCTTTTCTAAAAAGATCTTTGACTTAATCGTTTGAAATCATTTCTGAACGGAATCAAAACTAGTTAGTGAAGTCGAAACGTCGTGCAGAGGAGAATCTGATGAACCGGTCAAAAAGAGTGACTTTTCAACGGAAAAGGTTTTGGCCGGTCGTTAAGGTGCTCAGTCTGATAGCTCCTCCCCTCCCCCCTCCCCCCCCCCAGACCTAACGGTTGAGTTGAGTTGCGTACAGAATGAGTGATTAACGAACGAAGTATGTTGTCTCACTAAAAAAAAACGTCAAAAGGAAAAAGAGAGGTGGGCGAATCTCTTAAACCATTGGAGACTAGAAGAAGAGAGGGGGTGGTAGCCCAACCACATCCTCTTCCCGTGGGGTGCCATACTGTGCACCCCTCCATAATAATAATAATAATAATAATAATAATAATATTAATAATAATAGTGCTTCTCTGTCAATGGCTGATGCATTTCTGCACATGCGCCTCCATCGTCTCACCCGTGAGGGGAGTACGAAGAATTGACGATAAGCTCTAATGACACCCCCGCAAGGGCAGTTCCAACACTTCCAGACGGGCTGGTATGTTCAATGAAAATACTGGTCCAGAAATAGACCGGTATGTTCAATGAAAATACTGGTGGCACCGACGGGAATCGATCTGGCGACAGGGCCCAGATGGTAGAACTTGACCACTGAGCTATCACGGTGTCCAAAATATTAATAATAATAATAATATAATAAATAATAATAATAATAATAGTGCTTCTCTGTCGATGGCTGATGCAAATCTGCACATGCGCCTCCATCGTCTCACCCGTGAGGGGAGTACGAAGAATTGACGATAGGCTCTAATGACACCCCCGCACGGGCAGTTCCAACACTTCCAGACGGACCGGTATGTTCAATGAAAATACTGGTGGCACCGACGGGAATCGAACTGGCGACAGGGCCCAGAAATAATAATAATAATAATAATAATAATAATACTATATCTGAGGCGTACTGATGCAGCTAATGGCATATCCTCAACGGACATAAGCCTCCAATACCCTTGTTCGAGGTCCTCCACCCCCCCGTGTCAGTCTCTCGCCTGATGATCGGGGCCACCGATGGAGCTCCTGAGGGCAAGACTGCACTAAGCCGAGGTTATTCCGCAGTCCCAGCAACCTCTTGCAAGACGTCACCGAATGTGCAAGTGCATACACCAAGCGCGGTTGCTAGAGCTGCCTCGAAACCCCACCCATAACAATCTGGTGTCTGCTGGGTCCTGGGCTATCAACCAGCATATGCGGAGTTTAAGATCTTTTACGCGCGCAACGACCCTCCTCCCCAGCATCTACCACCAAAGGGTTATGAGTTGGCGTCACAGTTTAACGCCTTGAGGCCATTGGGCTGGAACTCTGTTTAGCAAGTGTGACTAGGTTTTTTCATCGGGATTTCCCTCAAATATGTCACAGTCAACACTCCAAGGCAGATTTACTATATCTGATGCGTACTGATGCAGCTAATGGCATATCCTCAACGGACATAAGCCTCCAATACCCTTGTTCGAGGTCCTCCACCCCCCGTGTCAGTCTCTCGCCTGATGATCGGGGCCACCGATGGAGCTCCTGAGGGCAAGACTGCACTAAGCCGAGGTTATTCCGCAGTCCCAGCAACCTCTTGCAAGACGTCACCGAATGTGCAAGTGCATACACCAAGCGCGGTTGCTAGAGCTGCCTCGAAACCCCACCCATAACAATCTGGTGTCTGCTGGGTCCTGGGCTATCAACCAGCATATGCGGAGTTTAAGATCTTTTACGCGCGCAACGACCCTCCTCCCCAGCATCTACCACCAAAGGGTTATGAGTTGGCGTCACAGTTTAACGCCTTGAGGCCACTGGGCTGAATAATAATAATAATAATAATAATAATAATAATAATAATAATAGTAGTAATAATAATAATAATAATAATAATAATAGTGCTTCTCTGTCAATGGCTGATGCATTTCTGCACATGCGCCTCCATCGTCTCACCCGTGAGGGGAGTACGAAGAATTGACGATAAGCTCTAATGACACCCCCGCAAGGGCAGTTCCAACACTTCCAGACGGGCCGGTATGTTAAATGAAAATACCGGTATGATGAAAATACCGGTATGTTCAATGAATATACTGGTGGCACCGACGGGAATCGAACTGGCGACAGGGCCCAGATGGTAGAACTTGACCACTGGGCTATCACGGTGTCCATAATAATAATAATAATAATATTAATAATAATAATAGTGTATCTCCTGCCAATTGCTGAGCCAAAAGGCCATGTGCATCCAGTCCTCCATTCCATAAGGAAAGTCTCCACACCAATCGGTGGAATAAAGGAAGTGACGGCATAGAACATTACTCTAGGAGCTTTATACCAATCAGCCCATGGAAAGGACCGATGGCCTATGTACTCCCTAATAATAATAATAATAATAATAATAATAATAATAATAATAGTGCTTCTCTGTCAATGGCTGATGCATTTCTGCACATGCGCCTCCATCGTATAATAATAATAATAATAATAATAATAATAATAGTGCTTCTCTGTCAATGGCTGATGCATTTCTGCACATGCGCCTCCATCGTCTCACCCGTGAGGGGAGTACGAAGAATTGACGATAAGCTCTAATGACACCCCCGCAAGGGCAGTTCCAACACTTCCAGACGGGCAATAATAATAATAATAATAATAATAATAATAATAATAATAATAATAATAATAATAATAGTGCTTCTCTGTCAATGGCTGATGCATTTCTGCACATGCGCCTCCATCGTCTCACCCGTGAGGGGAGTACGAAGAATTGACGATAAGCTCTAATGACACCCCCGCAAGGGCAGTTCCAACACTTCCAGACGGGCCGGTATGTTCAATGAAAATACTGGTCCAGAAATAGACCGGTATGTTCAATGAAAATACTGGTGGCACCGACGGGAATCGAACTGGCGACAGGGCCCAGATGGTAGAACTTGACCACTGGGCTATCACGGTGTCCAAAATAATAATAATAATAATAATAATAATAATAATAATAATAATAATAATAATAATGATAGTAATAGTGCTTCTCTGTCAATGGCTGATGCAAATCTGCACATGCGCCTCCATCGTCTCACCCGTGAGGGGAGTACGAAGAATTGACGATAGGCTCTAATGACACCCCCGCAAGGGCAGTTCCAACACTTCCAGACGGACCGGTATGTTCAATGAAAATACTGGTGGCACCGACTGGAATCGAACTGGCGACAGGGCCCAGATGGTAGAACTTGACCACTGGGCTATCACAGTGTCAATGATAGTAATAATAATAATAATAATAATAATAATAATAATAATAATAATGTATCTCCTGCCAATTGCTGAGCCAAAAGGCCATGTGCATCCAGTCCTCCATTCCATAAGGAAAGTCTCCACACCAATCGGTGGAATCAAGGAAGTGACGGCATAGAACATTTCTCTAGGAGCTTTATACCAATCAGCCCATTGAAAAGGACCAATGGCCTATGTACTCCCTAATAATAATAATAATAATAATAATAATAATAATAATAGGCTTCCTCAGACTATAGCATCAGATCCAGATCAATAATAATAATAATAATAATAATAATAATAATAATAATAATAATAATAGTGCTTCTCTGTCAATGGCTGATGCATTTCTGCACATGCGCCTCCATCGTCTCACCCGTGAGGGGAGTACGAAGAATTGACGATAAGCTCTAATGACACCCCCGCAAGGGCAGTTCCAACACTTCCAGACGGGCCGGTATGTTCAATGAAAATACTGGTCCAGAAATAGACCGGTATGTTCAATGAAAATACTGGTGGCACCGACGGGAATCGAACTGGCGACAGGGCCCAGATGGTAGAACTTGACCACTGGGCTATCACGGTGTCCAAATAATAATAATAATAATAATAATAATAATAATGATAATAATA
>WBZZ01006363.1:50000-52500 GCA_019918135.1 Paulinella micropora
CTACATACATACTTATATGCATACATACATGCATACATACATACATACATATACACATACATACATACATACATGCATGCATACATACATACATACATACATACATACATACATACATGCGTACATACATGCGTACATACATGCATACATACATTACATTACATTACATTACATTACATTACATTACATTACATTATATTACATTACATTACATTAGATTACATTACATTACATTACATCACATCATATTACATCACATTACATCACATCCCATCACATCTCATCACATCCCATCACATCACATCACATCACGCTACACTACACTACACTACATCACATTACATTACATTACTTTACATTACATCATATTACATTACAAAACATTACATAACATAACATAACATTACATAACATTACATTACATTGCCTTACATTACATTACATTACGATACATTACGGTACGTTATGTTACATCATATCATATCACATCACATTACATTACATTACATAATATTAATGTTAATATTAATATTAATATTAATATTAATATTAATATTAATATTAATATTAATAATATTAATATTAATGATATTAATATTAATGTTAATGTTAATAATAATATTAATATTAATATTAATATTAATATTAGTATTAATATTAATATTAATATTAATATTGATTAATATTAATATTAATATTAATACTAATATTAATATTAATATTAATATTAATATTAATATTAATATTAATAATAAAATATTAATATTAATATTAATATTAATACTAATACTATATCTGAGGCGTACTGATGCAGCTAATGGCATATCCTCAACGGACATAAGCCTCCAATACCCTTGTTCGAGGTCCCCACCCCCCCGTGTCAGTCTCTCGCCTGATGATCGGGGCCACCGATGGAGCTCCTGAGGGCAAGACTGCACTAAGCCGAGGTTATTCCGCAGTCCCAGCAACCTCTTGCAAGACGTCACCGAATGTGCAAGTGCATACACCAAGCGCGGTTGCTAGAGCTGCCTCGAAACCCCACCCATAACAATCTGGTGTCTGCTGGGTCCTGGGCTATCAACCAGCATATGCGGAGTTTAAGATCTTTTACGCGCGCAACGACCCTCCTCCCCAGCATCTACCACCAAAGGGTTATGAGTTGGCGTCACAGTTTAACGCCTTGAGGCCATTGGGCTGATTAATACTAATATTAATATTAATATTAATATTAATATCAATATTACTATATCTGAGGCGTACTGATGCAGCTAATGGCATATCCTCAACGGACATAAGCCTCCAATACCCTTGTTCGAGGTCCTCCACCCCCCCGTGTCAGTCTCTCGCCTGATGATCGGGGCCACCGATGGAGCTCCTGAGGGCAAGACTGCACTAAGCCGAGGTTATTCCGCAGTCCCAGCAACCTCTTGCAAGACGTCACCGAATGTGCAAGTGCATACACCAAGCGCGGTTGCTAGAGCTGCCTCGAAACCCCACCCATAACAATCTGGTGTCTGCTGGGTCCTGGGCTATCAACCAGCATATGCGGAGTTTAAGATCTTTTACGCGCGCAACGACCCTCCTCCCCAGCATCTACCACCAAAGGGTTATGAGTTGGCGTCACAGTTTAACGCCTTGAGGCCATTGGGCTGGAACTCTGTTTAGCAAGTGTGACTAGGTTTTTTCATCGGGATTTCCCTCAAATATGTCACAGTCAACACTCCAAGGCAGATTTACTATATCTGAAACGTACTGATGCAGCGAATGGCATATATCCTCAACGGACATAAGCCTCCAATACCCTTGTTCGAGGTCCTCCACCCCCCCGTGTCAGTCTCTCGTCTGATGATCGGGGCCACCGATGGAGCTCCTGAGGGCAAGACTGCACTAAGCCGAGGTTATTCCGCAGTCCCAGAATATCAATATTAATAATAATATTAATATTAATATTAATATTAATATTAATATTAATATTCATATTAATATTAATATTAAATTTAACATTAACATTAACATTAACATTAACATCAATATTAATATTAATATTAAATATTAATATTAATATTAATATTAATATTATATTATATTATATTATATTATATTATATTATATTATATTATAATTTTTATTATATTATATTATATTATATGAAATTATATGATATTATATGATATTATATGATATTATATTATATTATATTATATTATATTATATTATATTATATAAAATTATATTTAATATTATATTATATTATATTATATTATATTATATTATATTATATTATATTATATTATATTATTTTTTTAATATTATATTATATTGTATTGTATTGTATTGTATTGTATTGCATAGTATAGTATAGTATAGTATAGTATAGTATAGTATAGTATAGTATAGTATAGTATAGTATAGTATAGTATATTATATTATATTATATTGTATTGTATTGTATTGTATTGTATTGTATTGCATAGTATAGTATAGTATAGTATAGTATAGT
>WBZZ01006363.1:62500-155000 GCA_019918135.1 Paulinella micropora
CAACACTCCAAGGCAGAATAATAATAATAATAATAATAATAATAATAATAATAATAGTGCTTCTCTGTCAATGGCTGATGCATTTCTGCACATGCGCCTCCATCGTCTCACCCGTGAGGGGAGTACGAAGAATTGACGATAAGCTCTAATGACACCCCCGCAAGGGCAGTTCCAACACTTCCAGACGGACCGGTATGTTCAATGAAAATACTGGTCCAGACGGAGCGGTATGTTCAATGAAAATACTGGTGGCACCGACGGGAATCGAACTGGCGACAGGGCCCAGATGGTAGAACTTGACCACTGGGCTATCACGGTGTCCACTATAATAATAATAATAATAATACTAATACTAATACTAATACTAATACTAATACTAATAATAATAATAATACTATATCTGAGGCGTACTGATGCAGCTAATGGCATATCCTCAACGGACATAAGCCTCCAATACCCTTGTTCGAGGTCCTCCACCCCCCCGTGTCAGTCTCTCGCCTGATGATCGGGGCCACCGATGGAGCTCCTGAGGGCAAGACTGCACTAAGCCGAGGTTATTCCGCAGTCCCAGCAACCTCTTGCAAGACGTCACCGAATGTGCAAGTGCATACACCAAGCGCGGTTGCTAGAGCTACCCATAACAATCTGGTGTCTGCTGGGTCCTGGGCTATCAACCAGCATATGCGGAGTTTAAGATCTTTTACGCGCGCAACGACCCTCCTCCCCAGCATCTACCACCAAAGGGTTATGAGTTGGCGTCACAGTTTAACGCCTTGAGGCCATTGGGCTGGAACTCTGTTTAGCAAGTGTGACTAGGTTTTTTCATCGGGATTTCCCTCAAATATGTCACAGTCAACACTCCAAGGCAGATTTACTATATCTGAGGCGTACTGATGCAGCTAATGGCATATCCTCAACGGACATAAGCCTCCAATACCCTTGTTCGAGGTCCTCCACCCCCCCGTGTCAGTCTCTCGCCTGATGATCGGGGCCACCGATGGAGCTCCTGAGGGCAAGACTGCACTAAGCCGAGGTTATTCCGCAGTCCCAGCAACCTCTTGCAAGACGTCACCGAATGTGCAAGTGCATACACCAAGCGCGGTTGCTAGAGCTGCCTCGAAACCCCACCCATAACAATCTGGTGTCTGCTGGGTCCTGGGGTATCAACCAGCATATGCGGAGTTTAAGATCGTTTACGCGCGCAACGACCCTCCTCCCCAGCATCTACCACCAAAGGGTTATGAGTTGGCGTCACAGTTTAACACCTTGAGGCCATTGGGCTGGTTCTCTGTTTAGCAAGTGTGACTGGGTTTTTTCATCGGGATTTCCCTCAAATATGTCACAGTCAACACTCCAAGGCAGAATAATAATAATAATAATAATAATAATAATAATAATAATAATAGTGTATCTCCTGCCAATTGCTGAGCCAAAAGGCCATGTGCATCCAGTCCTCCATTCCATAAGGAAAGTCTCCACACCAATCGGTGGAATAAAGGAAGTGACGGCATAGAACATTACTCTAGGAGCTTTATACCAATCAGCCCATGGAAAGGACCGATGGCCTATGTACTCCCTAATAATAATAATAATAATAATAATAGTAATGATAATAATAATAGTGCTTCTCTCTGTCAATGGCTGATGCAAATCTGCACATGCGCCTCCATCGTCTCACCCGTGAGGGGAGTACGAAGAATTGACGATAGGCTCTAATCACACCCCCGCAAGGGCAGTTCCAACACTGGACCGGTATGTTCAATGAAAATACTGGTGGCACCGACGGGAATCGAACTGGCGACAGGGCCCAGATGGTAGAACTTGACCACTGGGCTATCACGGTGTCCATAATAATAATAATAATAATAATAATAGTGCTTCTCTGTCAATGGCTGATGCATTTCTGCACATGCGCCTCCATCGTCTCACCCGTGAGGGGAGTACGAAGAATTGACGATAAGCTCTAATGACACCCCCGCAAAGGCAGTTCCAACACTTCCAGACGGACCGGTATGTTCAATGAAAATACTGGTCCAGAGACGGACCGGTATGTTCAATGAAAATACTGGTGGCACCGACGGGAATCGAACTGGCGACAGGGCCAAGATGGTAGAACTTGACCACTGGGCTATCACGGTGTCCATATAATAATAATAATAATAATAATAATAGACTTATCAGTCAATTGGCCTTTGATCCCGTCGCACATGTGCCTCCATTGGTATCACGGGGCCGTTCGGTGACGCGGCTCCGCTCCAAAGATTCGACTGGCGGTGCAATGTGCAAGTGAGCGTGCTGTGCATGTGCAAGTGGGTGCATGGAGTGAGAGGAGTTATCTGCCAAGAAGAGGTCCGCGACGCTGCGCTGGCCTCCACCTACAACAGATCTAGCCAGACATTCTACCTGACTAGGCCTCCCCCTCCTCCTTCTACCCACCTCCTGAACGACCGTGAGGTCGATCACCTCCTCCTCCTCCTCCGCCCCCTCAGCCTCCGTGATCTGCGCCTCCAGCTCCTCCCACTCCTTCCAGATGGTGGCAACAAACCTCCCAAACTCCTCCTCCACCTCCTCTGGGATAGGGATAAACATAACGCCGAGCATCGCCGCCACCTTTTCATCCTCCCCCTTCAGCCATTCCTCTTTGAAAAGCCTCATCTCCTCCTCTGCCTCCTGCAGCTCCCTCTGATAGAGCCCTCCTCTATTCAGCATGAGGGGCTGCCGGGCTTGCGCCTCATCGATAAACTTAAACAGCGCCTCACGAGAGCTCGCAAACGTTGGGCAATGCAGCAGGAAGTGACGTAACGACTCGTTAACCTCAGTATCACACAAGGCGAAACAGCTTGAGCAATCCGGCGAGCATGAGCCAAATTTGGATCGGTAGAAACGAAGGCGATTGTTGCAGCTTAACAATCGCCTTCTGATAAGGTTGTGACATACCCCCTCTAGCGCCCGCCAACGTGGAAAAGCAGAGCGGGAAGACATCTGGCTAAGCAGCACCCTAAGCCCATCAGTGGGCTTAGCCTACCGCTTCCAGCCAGCTACTTCCTGCCGGACAGACCATTGCTTTACCACCTCGTTCCAGTTCGCCAGAGCGGCTCGCCAGTCCTTATCATCTACCGTGCCATCTTCGTTCACGACCCGCTTGAGCGCATCCAAGCCCTCCCGCCTAAGATAAAACTTTCCGTATCTTCCTTCCATTTGCACTGACCCGTGTTGTAAAGCCTGCGTGTTAGCGCTGTGTTGCCCAGGAGCTCGATGCGCCCTAGGAACCGAAGCCGGGCCGCCTTGGCAAGGATGCTAAAACTCGGCGTCAGGCCTAAACCCCTGGTGATGCAGCCGCTTGTGCGTGCACCAAGACCCAAAATGACCCGCAAGGGCGCTACCAACGCGCCCTCCAGCTTGCCTAGCTTGTTGGTGCCCGGCAGATCCCAAAAAGCCGATGCGTAAAGCAACTTTGCGCCAACCATTTGCTGCCAATTCATCAGCCGAAGACGCGCTGGAACTTCGTGGGCAATCCAGAGGGGGTAGTAGGCAGCCGTTCCCGCTAAGGGTGACTTCCTCCGCCCGCTTCGCTTGCGGTTTATCGGAGAGGGTGTCCGTGAGCAGAACTCCCAGGTATTTGTAGTGGTCGGTGACGTTGAGGACCTTGCCCCGGAACCTCACGCACGGGGGCGACTTTTTAGACTTGGCGTGCCTGTAGATCGGCATGACTCCCTTCTTGCCTGGTTTCAGGTTGATTTCAAGCCGATAGTCCTCCACGAATGTCGCCACGACATTTACAATCTGTTGGAGCTCCGTGACACTATGCGCAATTACCGCAACGTCGTCGGCGTAAAGCAGAGTCCGTATGTCTTCGATGCGGTTGAGGTCCTCGATCTTCAACTCTTTCGCGATTCGGACCGTTAACTCATCCATGAAGACGTTGAACAGTGACGGTGACAACGGCGACCCTTGCTGCTGAACTCCCATCTCTTCCAGCACTTCACCAGTGAGTTTGCCGTCGACTAGCACTTGCGATGATGTTCTTCGGTAAAAACGCCGCAGGATGCGATAAACTTCGTTTGTACCCCCATCCGGGCGAGCCTCTGAAACAACCCGGCCCGCCATACCGTAGGGAATGCCTTTCTCAGATCCACGAACAAAACGAAAGAAGGGAGGCCAGCTTGTTATCTAAGGTGCAAACGCTCCTTAAGGACAAAAATTTGGTCCCCCGTACCACGTTTGGCCGGAACCCACCCTGCTCTGGGCGCAGCCTGCCCGGCTGATCGATGAAAGCCGTAAGCCTCGCCGCCATAAGAAACAGATACATCTTACCCAGACAGCTCAGGATCGCGATGTCTCTCCAATTTTCCGGATCGGTTGGGTCCCCTCCTTTTGGGATGTTGACGATAATCGCTTTGCCCCAATCACTGGGAGTGTATTCGCACGATTTCAACCAGTTGAAGAAGCGTACCAGAAAGCTCACATCCGCGTGCCTCCGTACTTGAGCATCTCGTTCTTGATCTTATCCGGTAAGCACGCTTTGTGATTCTGGAGATTTTGCTGGCAGAGCTTCACTTCCTTCTCGGTGTAATCATAGTCCAGCGGGCCCGTCTCAGGCCGGATCTCCTCGGCTTGCGCCATGGCTTCGAATTGGTCGCGTAGGTTGTCGTTATACTGGAAGGTTTCGCGAGCCTTCCGCTCGGGCTCAATCCGCGCTGCTTCCTCATCGGAACCGACTTCCTCTACACATGCATCCTCAAAAACTGGTTTTCTTTGGTGACATACGTTGCCGGTATTCTTCCCATTCTTGTAGTTTTTCCCGGAGTGTGCATGCCAGAGTGTCATCGGGCCTCCGAACAGACGCAGAAGCTTTGGACCGCCGGACCCCGCCCAAACGCTTTGACAGCTTCCAGTACATGGCCATGGTAGCGCTCCTGAAGTTGGCAGCGGTTTCATTCTGGACCCGCTTCCACGCTTGCTCCTTCTTTCCTTGCATAACCTTCTGACCGCCTTCCTCGCCTCTTTATATCTTTGCCAGGCCTGGTGGTTAGCCTCATTCCTTCGCCAGAGGCCGTATGTCTCTCTCCGTCGCGCAATCGCTTCCCTAAGACCCTCATCAAATCATGCATTAGTAAACCCTGGCCTAATCACCCGAACTCCCAAGACCTTCGCGGCTGCGCCCGTGAAAGCTCGAACCACTAAGCTAGCGACCCTATCTACCTCCTGCTGAAGCTCATCCGGGTCCTCCACTGCTGATAGATCTGGGAGGCCACCTGGCAACAACCCCGATATACCAGCTGCAAAGGTCGTACTTCAACCTAAGCTTAGATAACTCAGTCTGCTTACCCTCAACTACCCTGCCTATCAAGCGCTCTGCCTTGAACGCTTTTACCTCTTTACCTGCTTTTTGGGGGGTGGCTGTCCCCCCCAAACCAGTTCCGCCCACACAGCTTTGTGGTCGGTATCAAGGTCTACCTCGTCGATGCCGAAGCTCGCCTCCTCCGCCAGCTCGGGAGAGACGCAGATGTAATCCAGCAGATGCCTTCGTCCACCTACATGTTCCTGCCTAGACCACCAATATGTGTCCCCCCGTGGTTGCGAAAACCCACTGAGATTGCGCAACCCCGTGGCAACAAGCATCGCAGGCAGCAACTCACCATTCTCACTCCTAACCCTCTACCCTTCTCATCTATCTCGCCCAAGGGGCCCACCACTCCCTCCTCCCTCGCTTTTCTGGCGGGCCCCAGCTTAGCATTAGCATCACCAACCGTTACCACATGACCTTTGGTGGCGAAGTAGGAGACGGCCGCCTACCACGCCTCATAGACTGCAATAGATTCCTGTCGTTGATTTTCTTAGGGGAAGTAGCCGTTGCCGACGAACACATCCGACGCCGTCGCGCTCCCAGACGACAGCCTCACCCACAATTGCTGTGGGTGTGGAACAGGCGCCTGTACAATGGTAGCGCACGGTGCCAGATAGTTGGCCACCAACGTCAAGACTCCCCCCAAGAGACGCGAGCCCGCTCCAGTTGCCGCCGCTTTGCCGAGAACTGCGAAGCCGTCGACTTGGAGCTTCGTCACCTTCTGCGCCGATAGGTTGTGCTCCTGGACTCCGACGATCAGCCAGCCTCGCTCCTTGTAGTGCTCCGGCCATTCCCCTAAGCCTGGGTTATCTACACCCACTTTGCCTTGCCAATTATGTGAGCCACCCTCAGTGGGAAGCCTTGCACAAATTGGGAAGAACGAAGCTGATGCCGATGCCTGCGCTTCGGTTGAGCCCGCTTGGAGCCCTCCGCCACCCTCCACGGCCCATCCTGCACCTTCCGCCCCAGCTCCTCCAGCTCCCGCATCCCGCCCTACTCCGCCGAGGGAGATTCACCGCCTAAGGCTTCGCCCTGGGGCTCGTCGACTTCCACGTCAAGCACCCAGTAGCCAAACCCTTGCTTGCAAAGCTCCCTCTGCAACTCCTCATACTGGGTACCCCCCCGTGCAGCCCGCTGCTGCTCTCTTCCCGGAAAGTGCTACCCGTCGCAACGTGAACTTTTCCCGTGAAGAACTTACGCTCCCGCAGCAGCCACACCATCTTCTCCGCCTCCTCACTAGACGCACATTTTATCCGCAAATGCCGCCCGCTACCTCTGCCCGCAAATTCCACCTCGACTTTCCCGAGACCGGGAATTCGGAGCTCTCGCGCCATGACCACTGTCTGAGAGACATGCGATAGTCCCCATACTATGCAATATCTCTTATCCAGCTCATTTCGTACCTTCCTCCGCCACCTCCTCGGTGGCGGTACCGCTTGCCACACGCCGTGACCAGACCTTTCCGGACGTGACTTCTCTTCCGAGGTTGGGGAGGGTGATCGAGAGGCAGCAGGATTGCTGGCTCCACGTGATTCAGGTTGCCCGTCAGGAACGCGAGCACTCGACCACCCCACCCCGGCCGAGTAGCCATCGCCACCCGCAGGCGCACTCCCACGGGGAACGTCTAAACCTGAAGGATTACCGCCTTGACCCATACGGACAGCACTAGCGGCCGCGCTCTTCGCATTAGAACCTGACATAAGTGGTATGAGACCCCGGTGCCGCATTGATCGAGTTGTGAACTCGATAAATGAAGACCCAGGTGGGGGTTATTTAAAGCTCAACCCTTAAAAAGCATACGTGTACGTATTTATAGAAATACACACAAACACTCACCTGCACACATACACACCAAACAACAACAACCACACAAAAACAAAAACAAAACAAAACAAAACAACAACAACAACAACAACAACAACAACAACAACAACAAAACACACACACACACACACACACACACACACATAGCCTCCGATCCCGCCCCCAGAAACCCGCCTTGGTTACCCGCATCCGTAACCAGGCATGAGGCGGGACCCGCCGTGCATCATTGAGGTAGGAGTCGTGGCAAACCACCCTGCGTCCCATAAACGCTGCAAGTGAGTCATCTACCGAGAGCACAGAGTGACAGGCCCGTGCACGTGTACCCACCACCCCATAACCCTCCGCCAGAGCAACCCCATGGCATCCAGGATGAGCACGAAGAGTGCTGAGAGAGAGGGTGAGCCAGGAGCCCCGCTCCGGTCCATCGTTACTTTTGCCATTGAGTCGTTTCAAGGCTTGTGGTAAGGTGTAGGGCCTCTCGCCTTCGTACAAACTCCGGCCGACAGTAGTTTGGTTGACCATCCTTCGCGGTGACCCTCTGAACACAACCCCCTCCCCCAGTGCCTTCCACCCCCCGTGCCCACCCCTTGTGATTCCAGAGGCCACCCCGAGCCAAGAGCCATGAGTATGATGAGCAACTCACATGAGTTACTCTCAGTAATAGGGTCCCGTCTCATAAATCAATGGAACGCTTATCGCACGCCCCTCATAGGCTCAGCCCGCCCATGTGAAAGCTAGGCCTCGCCCATAGCAAAGCAGAACAACAAAGCAAAAAAAAAAAAAAAAAAAAAAAAAAAAAAAAAAAAAAAAAAAAAAAAAAAAAAAAAAAAAAAGAGAGAGAGAGAGAGAGAGAGAGAGAGAGAGAGAGAGAGAGAGAGAGAGAGAGAGAGAGAGAGAGAGAGGCCGCCGTGGCTCGCCCGCAATCCAGCTGGGTGCACCTCGTCACAACCACTCATCGGCGTGAGCTCATAGCTGTGTGCAACATAGGTACAAGAGTAAGAGGAGAAACAGTGTGCCAGCGTGGATGTGTGGGTGAGGCAGTGCGGTGAGGCAAAGCAGCGATGCCAGTCGAATCCCTGAAGACGGAACCTAGCATCACCAAAAACATCGTATAAGTCTACCCCAGGCCTCCATTGACCGAGTGGCGAGCTCGATAAATGAAGACTTAAGTGGGGTTTTAAAGCTCAACACTTAAAAAGCATAAACATTTACGCCCCCAGGAACCCAACATATAGCCCCCAGGAACCCAACAACAAAAACAACAACAACAATAACATAGCCCCCGTGACCAGCCCCCAGGAACCCGCCTCAGTTACCCGCCCCCGTAACCAGGCATGAGACGTGACGTACTATGCATCATTGAGGTGTCGTGGCAAGCCACCCTGCGTCCGATAGAAGCTACAAGTGAGTCATCTACCGAGAACACTAAGTGACAGGCCCGGGCACATGCACCCACACGTCCCGACCCTCCGCCAGAGTCCCCATGGCATCCGCAGAGTGAGCACGAGGGGTTCTGGGAGAGAGGGTGAGTCAGGAGCCCCGCGTCCAGGCAGTCGCTACTGTGGGCAGTTGAGTGATTTCAAGGCTTGTGGTAATGTGTGGGGCCTCTCGCCTTCGTACCCACTCATACCGACAGTAGTTTAGTTAACCAACCTGTCCTGTGACCCACTGAGCACAACCCTCCCTCAGATAACCCCACCCCCCGCACCCACCCCGAGTGATTCCAGAGGCCACTCCGAGCCAAGAGCCGTGAGCGTGGTGAGAGAGCTTCTCTCAGTATTAGGTCCCGTCTCATGAATCAGTGGAGCACTGATTATGTACCCCTCATGACAAGCTGCCACGGCCCCGATCCCGCCGTGTGGCGGTGACACCCCAAAATAATAATAATAATAATAATAATAATAATAATAATAATAATAGTGCTTCTCTGTCAATGGCTGATGCATTTCTGCACATGCGCCTCCATCGTCTCACCCGTGAGGGGAGTACGAAGAATTGACGATAAGCTCTAATGACACCCCCGCAAGGGCAGTTCCAACACTTCCAGACGGGCCGGTATGTTCAATGAAAATACTGGTCCAGAAATAGACCGATATGTTCAATGAAAATACTGGTGGCACCGACGGGAATCGAACTGGCGACAGGCCCAGATGGTAGAACTTGACCACTGGGCTATCACGGTGTCCATAATAATAATAATAATAATAATAATAATAATAATAATAATAATAATAATAATAATAATAATAATAATAATAATAATAATAATAATAATAATGTATGTATCTCCTGCCAATTGCTGAGCCAAAAGGCCATGTGCATCCAGTCCTCCATTCCATAAGGAAAGTCTCCACACCAATCGGTGGAATAAAGGAAGTGACGGCATAGAACATTACTCTAGGAGCTTTATACCAATCAGCCCATTGAAAAGGACCAATGGCCTATGTACTCCCTAATAATAATAATAATAATAATAATAATAATAATAATAATAATAGTGCTTCTCTGTCAATGGCTGATGCATTTCTGCACATGCGCCTCCATCGTCTCACCCGTGAGGGGAGTACGAAGAATTGACGATAAGCTCTAATGACACCCCCGCAAGGGCAGTTCCAACACTTCCAGACGAGCCGGTATGTTCAATGAAAATACTGGTCCAGAAATAGACCGGTATGTTCAATGAAAATACTGGTGGCACCGACGGGAATCGAACTGGCGACAGGGCCCAGATGGTAGAACTTGACCACTGGGCTATCACGGTGTCCACTAATAATAATAATAATAATAATAATAATAATAATAATAATAATAATAATAATAATAATAATAGTGCTTCTCTGTCAATGGCTGATGCATTTCTGCACATGCGCCTCCATCGTCTCACCCGTGAGGGGAGTACGAAGAATTGACGATAAGCTCTAATGACACCCCCGCAAGGGCAGTTCCAACACTTCCAGACGGGCCGGTATGTTCAATGAAAATACTGGTCCAGACGGATCGGTATGTTCAATGAAAATACTGGTGGCACCGACGGGAATCGAACTGGTGACAGGGCCCAGATGGTAGAACTTGACCACTGGGCTATCACGGTGTCCAATAATAATAATAATAATAATAATAATAATAATAATAATAATAATAATAATAATAATAATAATAATATATATTGATCTGTCATGGCTGAGCCCGAGGGCCATGCGCCTCCATCCCTCGACCCAACAGGGACTACAGTGAGTATGTTGGGGAGGGAAGAGTGACTCTAACCATCCTGCATAGAAGGCCCCAAGGAAGTCCCTACTACCCGCACAGTGTCGGGTACCTTGCAGGAAATCAACTACAAATGATTGATCTTCCCCGCGTGAGAGCTCCACGAGACTGGGTAGGTCCCGCATGGAGGTACTCACAGGGGTAGCAGACATTTCATGCGGTCTGCCAGCGCATGAGGACGTTTTGTGGTAAGTATCTGGGACGCCTCGAAACCCGTCACCACCCCTAGATCGCGGAATGTAAATACCCCTTTGATCCCACGTGGTGTATGTCTTATAAAAAACAACACAACGACATGGCCTCGGAATCAACACAACAACATAGCCTCGGAACCCACATCGACATAGCCTCGGAACCCACACAACAACAGAGCCTCGGAACCAACACAACTACATAGCCTCGGAGCCAACACAACAACATAGCCTCGGAGCCAACACAACGACATAGCCTCGAAACCAGTGGGAAGAGGCCCAACCACCTCCTCTTCCCGTGGGGTGCCATACTGTGCAGCCCTCCATAATAATAATAATAATAATAATAATGATAATAATAATAATAATAATAATAATAATAATAATAATAGTGCTTCTCTGTCAATGGCTGATGCATTTCTGCACATGCGCCTCCATCGTCTCACCCGTGAGGGGAGTACGAAGAATTGACGATAAGCTCTAATGACACCCCCGCAAGGGCAGTTCCAACACTTCCAGACGGACCGGTATGTTCAATGAAAATACTGGTCGACGGAGCGGTATGTTCAATGAAAATACTGGTGGCACCGACGGGAATCGAACTGGCGACAGGGCCCAGATGGTAGAACTTGACCACTGGGCTATCACGGTGTCCAAAATAATAATAATAATAATAATAATAATAATAATAATAATAATAATAATAATAATAATAATAATAATAATAATAATAGTGCTTCTCTGTCAATGGCTGATGCATTTCTGCACATGCGCCTCCATCGTCTCACCCGTGAGGGGAGTACGAAGAATTGACGATAAGCTCTAATGACACCCCCGCAAGGGCAGTTCCAACACTTCCAGACGGGCCGGTATGTTCAATGAAAATACTGGTCCAGAAATAGACCGGTATGTTCAATGAAAATACTGGTGGCACCGACGGGAATCGAACTGGCGACAGGGCCCAGATGGTAGAACTTGACCACTGGGCTATCACGGTGTCCATTAATAATAATAATAATAACAATAATAATAATAATAATAATAATAATGCCACCACCATCACCCAACCACGGCAGTAGTAGTAGTAGTAGTAGTAGTAGTAGTAGTAGTAGTAGTAGTAGTAGTAGTAGTAGTAGTAGTAGTAATATGTAGGGTTAGAGTTAGGGTTAGCGTCCAAAGCAAAGGAGTCCTAGAGTTGTTGTTGTTGTTGTTGTTGTTGTTGTTGTTGTTATTATTATTATTGTTGTTGTTGTTGTTGTTTTTGTTGTTATTGTTGTTGTTATTGTTGTTATTGCTGCTGCTGCTGTTGTTGTTGTTGTTGTCGTCGTCGTCGTCGTCGTTGTCGTTATTGTTTGTTGTTGTTGTTTGTTGTTGTTGTTTGTTGTTGTTGTTGTTGTTCTTGTTGTTGTTGTTAAATTTAATTAAAGTGTTTAAACCAAGGGCATGATGGTGCATGGCTTACGTTGTTGTTGTTGTTGTTGCTGTTGTTTGTTGTTGTTGTTGTTGTTGTTGTTGTTGCTGTTTTGTTGTTGTTGTTGTTGTTGTCGTTGCTGCTGCTGTTGTTGTTGTTGTTGTTGTTGATGATGATGATGATGATGATGCTGTTGTTCCATTTAATAATGATAATAAAATTTTAAACAAGATGAAAGTTCAAGATGGTGTGTTGTTCTTGTTGTTGTTGTTGTTGTTGAATTTAATAATAATAAAATTTAAACAAAATGATCATAATTGCAAGATGGTGTGTGGCTGTTTTTGTTGTTGTTGTCGTTGTTGTTCAATTTAATTAAAGTAACTAAATCAATGACATGAAAAGGTGCGTGGCTAACGGTGCTTGAGTGCCACTTAAAGACAAGTAATAATGTCTAATTTTGTTGTTGTTGCTGTTGTTGTTGTTGTTCAATTTAATAAAAATCAATGGCGTGATGGTGCATGGCTAAACGGCCTTTGAGTGCCACTTAAACCTTAAAGGGGCACCGGGTTCAGAAATGTTCTCAGTTTGGGGTGTGTCACAGGATGTCATTCGACGCCCTTTGGGTGGTGAATAGAACACGACACAAGCTGTGCATACTGAGAAAATTAGTGTGTGAGCAAGTGTGAAACGCACGTGCACATGTTTTTTCTACTTACTCTTTCTGTGGATGTGTTTGTAAAAGACCAGCACCGAAAAAGAGAAAAAGGAAAGAAAGAGAACAGGAAAGAAAGGAAAGAAAGAAAAGAAAGAAAGAATAGAAAAGAAAGAATATGTCAGACCACAATCCGCAAAATTCGTATGATTTCTTCTGATGTTTGGACCATATCATTGCCTTTCAGCAAAAACGCCCTTTTTGCCTATTGGAGGTACAACAAAAAAATTACTCCGTGTCGGGGAATTGAACCCCGGTCACCTGCGTGACAGGCAGGTATACTAACCACTATACGAACACGGACGACATATATATAAGGAGACAAAACAGACTAAAGTATCTGAATTTTTTTTTCCCAACTAGTGTGTTGAACTTGTAAACTCAAATATTAAAATGAGTCAGAGTAGAAAAGAGAGCAAACAGAGAAAAAATATAGGCTAATCAAAACAAAAGCAAAAGGAAAGAAAAACAGGCGCAGGCAAAAAACAGGCGCAAAACAGGCGCAGGCAAAAAACAGGCGCAAAACAGGCGCAGGCAAAAAACAGGCGCAAAACAGGCGCAGGCAAAAAACAGGCGCAAAACAGGCGCAGGCAAAAAACAGGCGCAAAACAGGCGCAGGCAAAAAACAGGCAAAACAGGCGCAGGCAAAAAACAGGCGCAAAACAGGCGCAGGCAAAAAACAGGCGCAAAACAGGCGCAGGCAAAAAACAGGCGCAGGCAAAAACAGGCGCAGGCAAAAACAGGCGCAGGCAAAAAACAGGCGCAGGCAAAAAACAGGCGCAAAACAGGCGCAGGCAAAAAACAGGCGCAAAACAGGCGCAGGCAAAAAACAGGCGCAAAACAGGCGCAGGCAAAAAACAGGCGCAAAACAAGCAAAGAGCACGAGGAGACATATGAGGAAAGGATGAAACATGCAAAGGCTCAAATAGTAGAAGATCGATGTATCGCAGGTAAGAAG
The DNA here is from genome assembly GCA_019918135.1 of Paulinella micropora. Classification (NCBI taxonomy): domain Eukaryota; phylum Cercozoa; class Imbricatea; order Euglyphida; family Paulinellidae; genus Paulinella; species Paulinella micropora. Next base: position 76,211 of record WBZZ01006363.1, read on the forward strand.
CTGGCCATATAATGGTCTAAATGCCCGAAGCGTTTAGTTGCCCGGATCCTCGACCCCCCCCCCCCCTTAGTAGTACTCTTAGTGATTATGAGAACTTATGGAGGGGAAGGATGCACGTACTCATACAAGGAAAGAAGAGCTTAGCACGCCTCGGGCATGTAGCCCATTGAATACGGACCACATAAGATCTCACATACCCGAGACATACTAATCTCACTACCATAGCAGGCCAAAACATGCCTCCCTCCCCCACAAAGCCCCCCGCAAGCACACAACCATATGTGCAAAATAAATATAAATACAACCACATACATACAACGTTAACATATTAACATATATAAAGAATATACATATATATGCACATACACATATATACATATATAAAATACACATAAATACATGTACACGTACATACACACATAGCATCTATGACATGCATACATACATACATACATATACATATATACATGTATACATACATAGATACAATGATACACACATAGATACATACATGCATATATACCTACATACACTTATATACATTCATACTTATGCATTGTAACATATATACATACATACATATGTACATACATGCATACATACATGCATACATGCATACATGCATACATACATACATATATGCACATACATACATACATACATATGTACATTCATACATACATATGTACATACATACATACACATGTACATACATACATATACATACATACATACATACATACATGCATACATACATATACACATACATGCATACATACAGGCATACATATAAATAAGTAGGCAAACATACATATAACTGTGAGAGACTATAAAACAAACATAACAATCGTTATTTTAAAAAAAAAAAAAAAACGTCTTACCTTCTCTGGCGCTTTCCATTCTTACCTTCTAGTTCAGTATCGTCTCCCCTGCTACTGTGTGGCCTTGTGTTTGTTTGTTTGTTTGTTTTGCTTTTTTGTGCTTGTTGCTGCCTCTTTTGTTGTCTTCTTTGTTTTGTTTTTGTTTTGTTTTTGTCTCTTTTGTTCTGGTTGTTTGTTTCTTTCTTTTGTTTGTCTTGTTCTTTGTTCCTTTTCTCTCTTTTTTTTTCTGTTCCTTCTTTACTGTTTTTGTTCTTCTATCTTCTTTTCCTCGCTTTTTCTTTATCCCTTTTTCCTTTCTTTCTTTCTATCTTTTTCCTCTTTCTTGCCCCCTCTATATTACTCTTTCCAGGAGCTTTCTGTTGAACCTTAGTTCCAGATTTCCTTATGAGCTTGTACTGTCGTCCTTGGAACCAGAATTCATTGAATTAGGCTCTTCTTCATTTTTCTTTCGTCTTTTTCTCATTAAACCTTGCTTACTGTTAAAAAAAAAAAAAAAAAAAAAAAAAAAAAAAAAAAAAAAACACAACAAAAAGGCAGGCAAGCAAGTACTAGAGAGAAGGCGAGCAAGCATAGGCAGCAACGAGTAGTCAAGAGGAAAAAGCAATAGAGGAAAAGAAACATAAAGAAAGTGGTTTTTTTTTTATTATTATTATTATTTATGGACACCGTGATAGCCCAGTGGTCAAGTTCTACCATCTGGGCCCTGTCGCCAGTTCGATTCCCTTCGGTGCCACCAGTATTTTCATTGAACATACCGGTCTATTTCTGGACCAGTATTTTCATTGAACATACCGGCCCGTCTGGAAGTGTTGGAACTGCCCTTGCGGGGGTGTCATTAGAGCTTATCGTCAATTCTTCGTATTCCCCTCACGGGTGAGACGATGGAGGCGCATGTGCAGAAATGCATCAGCCATTGACAGAGAAGCACTATTATTAATTACAGTAAGCAAGGTTTAATGAGAAAGAGACAAGAGAAAAATAAAGAAGAGCTTAATTCAAAAGAAATCTGGTTCCAAGGAACAACAGTACAAGCTCATAAGGAAATATGGAACTAAGGTTCAACAGAAAGCTCTGGAAAGAGTAAGATGAAAGAGAAAAGAAAGAGAAAAAAAGAAAGAAAGAAAGAAAGGAACAAAGAGATAAAGAAAAACCAGGAAAAGAAAAGAGAGCGAAGAAACAAAAAAATAGCAAAGAAAGATGAAAAACAAAACACAAAAGAGAATAGGAACAAAAAGCAAAAGAAACAAACAAACAAACAAACAAGCGAAACAAAAGAAACAAAAACAATACAAAAAGGTAACAACAGAGGCAGCGACAGACACTAAAGCAAACAAAAACAAACAAACACAAGGCGAGACATGGGCAAGGGAGACGATACTGAACTAGAAGGCAAGAGCGGAAAGCGCCAGCAGAGGTAAGACATAACTAACAATGGGCGCAAGTGAGATCAATTGACAGTCAGTGAGACAGCCCTTAAGGAAACTGCAGCACCTAACGCAATTCACTCGCACCCGGAGGCTATCGTAGCCAGGAGGGTGGTGTGCAGAGCGTAGTAAGGCTCGACGTGGCGTACTCGCGACGCGATCATGCCGAGTGCTGCAGTATCCATAAGGACCAGCCCAAGCCTGGCAACCTCATAGACATGCAGCCTCAAGCTAGTCGAGCCAAACCACTCCGCACCGCACGCCCCTCATAGACCAGAAGAAACTCCACAAGCCACAACCATAATCATACAGTTGTGTCACACAAGAACTAGACCAATCCGAACAGGCAGCAGCAAGTAAGAAAAACGAAAAAGAAAAAAAAAAAAAAAAGGGGAAAAGAAGGAAAAAAAATATAATAATAATAATAATAATAATAATAATAGTGCTTCTCAGTCAATGGCGAATGCATTTCTGCACATGTGCCTCCATCGTCTCACCCGTGAGGGGAGTACGAAGATTTGACGATAGGCTCTACTGACACCCCCGCAAGGCAGCTCCAAGCCTTCCAGACAGATCAATACTTTCAAAGAAAATATCCTTTGAAAATACTGGCACCGACGGGAATCGAACTGGCGACAGGTCCAATAATAATAAAGAATAATAATAATAATAGTGCTTCTCTGTCAATGGCTGATGCAAATCTGCACATGCGCCTCCATCGTCTCACCCGTGAGGGGAGTACGAAGAATTGACGATAGGCTCTAATGACACCCCCGCACGGGCAGTTCCAACACTTCCAGACGGACCGGTATGTAATAATAATAATAATAATAATAATAATAATAATAATAATAATAATAATAATAATAATAATAATAATAATAATAGTGCTTCTCTGTCAATGGCTGATGCATTTCTGCACATGCGCCTCCATCGTCTCACCCGTGAGGGGAGTACGAAGAATTGACGATAGGCTCTAATGACACCCCCGCAAGGGCAGTTCCAACACTTCCAGACGGAGCGGCATGTTCAATGAAAATACTGGTCCGGACGGACCGGTATGTTCAATGAAAATACTGGTGGCACCGACGGGAATCGAACTGGCGACAGGGCCCAAATGGTAGAACTTGACCACTGGGCTATCACGGTGTCCAAAATAATAATAATAATAATAATAATAATAATAATATTTTTTTCAGTAAGCAAGGTTTAATGAGAAAGAGACGAGAGAAAAATAAAGAAGAGCTTAATTCAAAAGAAATCTGGTTTTCTTTTTTTTTTTTTTTTTTTTTTTTTTTTTTTTTTTTTTACAGTAAGCAAGGTTTAATGAGAAAGAGACGAGAGGTTTTTGTTTTGTTTTTTACAGTAAGCAAGGTTTCATGAGGAAAGTTTTTTTTTTTTTTTTTTTTTTTTTTTTTTTTTTTTTTTTTTACAGTAAGCAAGGTTTAATGAGAAAGAGACGAGAGAAAAATAAAGAAGAGCTTCATTCAAAAGAAATCTGGTTCCAATTTTGTTTTTTTCCAACTTAGAATTTTAATCATTAGTGTGTTGAACTTGTAGTAAACTCAATATTAAAATGAGTCAGAGTAGAAAAGAGAGCAAACAGAGAAAAAATATAGGCTAATCAAAACAAAAGCAAAAGGAAAGAAAAACAGGCGCAGGCAAACAAGCAAAGAGCACGAGGAGATATATGAGGAAAGGATGAAACATGCAAAGGCTCAAATAGTAGAAGATCGATATATCGCAGGTAAGAAGCTGGCCAATAATGGTCTAAATGCCCGAAGCGTTTAGTTGCCCGGATCCTCGACCCCCCCACCGCCCCTAGTGTTTATGAGAACTTATGGAGGGGAAGGATGCACGTAAGGCTCATACAAGGAACAAGAGCTTAGCACGCCTCGGGCATGTAGCCCATTGAATACGGACCACATACCCGAGACATACTAATCTCACTATAGCAGGCCAAAACATGCCTCCCTCCCCCACATAGCCCCCCGCAAGCACACAACCATATGTGCAAAATAAATATAAATACAACCACATACATACAACGTTAACATATTTACATATATAAAGAATATACATTTATATGCACATACACATATATACATATATATAATACACATAAATACATGTACACGTACATACACACATAGCATATATAACATGCATACAAACATACATACATTTTTTTTTTTTTTTTTTAATAGTAAGCAAGGTTTAATGAGGAAAGCAAAAGAGGAAACAAAGAAGAACAAAAGATTAAGAAGAACTTAAGAAGAGCTTAAATCAAAAGAGATCTGGTTCCAAAGAACAACAGTACAAGCTCAAAAGGAAAAACTGGAACAAAGGTTCTTTTTTGGTTTCTTACAGTAAGCAAGGTTCAAAGGACGAAAAGAAGTTTTTTTTTTTTTTTTTTTTTTTTTTTTTTTTTTTTTTTTTTTCAGCAAGCAAGGTTTAATGAGAAAAGAGAAGAACAAAAAATTAACAAGAGCTTAGTTCAAATGAACTCCGGTTCTAAGGAACAACAGTACAAGCTCATAAGGAAAACTGGAACTAAGGTTCAACAGAAGGCTCCTGGAAAGATTAATAAAGGAAGAAGAGAAAAAAAAAGAGAAAGAGAAAGAGAGAGAGAAAGAGAGAGAATGCACGAAAAATGGGTGAAAACAAAGAAACAAACACAGACGAAAAACAAAGATAGAAACATAACATATAAAATAAATACAGAAACAAAGACAAAAGACATAAAGACAACAACAGAAGCAACAACAAACACAAAAAGGGCAAACACAAACATATATATATACACATATATATATATGTGTGTATGTATTTATTTATATATATGTATATATATATATATGTGTGTGTGTGTGTGTATGTATATATTACAGTAAGCAAGGTTTAATGAGAGAAGAAAGAAGGCTCCTGGAAAGAAACAAGTTCAACAGAAGGCTCCTGGAAAGAAAAAGAAAGGAAGAGAAAAGAAAGAGAAAACAGAGAGAGAGAAGGCAAGAAAGAGGGAAAGAAACAAAGAAAAAGACAAAGAACAAAAAAAAAAAAAAAAAAAAAAAAAAAAACAGAAAGCTAGAAACAACAAAATATAACAGAAACAAACGCAAACAAACAAACACAAAGCCAGACAGGAGCAAGGGAGACGATACTATAAGGCAAGAGCAGAATGCAGAGGTCAGACACAACCAACATAGAGCGCAAGTGAGATCAATTGACAGTCAGTGAGACAGCCCTTAAGGAAACTGCAGCACCTAACGCAATTCACTCGCACCCAGGGGCTATCATCTGGAGGGTGGTGTGCAGAGCGTAGTAAGGCTCGACGTGGCGATTGCTCGCGACGCGACTATGCCGAGTGCTGCAATATCCGTAAGGACCAGCCCAAGCCTGAACCTCACAGACATGCAACCCCAAGCTAGTCGAGCCAAAGCACTCCGCACCCCACCCCTCATAGACCAGAAGAGTCTCCGCTAGCCACAACCCATATCATAAGGCTACAACGCACACGATCATAACCATACCTAAAAAGCAGCAGGAAGTAAGAAAAACGAAAAATAAGCAATAACAAAAAACATAAAAGAAAAGAAAGAAAGAAAAGAAAAGGGAAGCCCTTGCTTACGGTAAAAAGAGAGAAAGGAAGAAACAGATAAAGAGAAAGGAAAAGGAAGAGTCGAACTTCCTTATCATTTCACTTCAAGAAAAGAAAGAAAGAAAAGGGAAGCCCTTGCTTACGGTAAAAAGAGAGAAAGGAAGAAAGAAAGAGATAGAGAGAAAGGAAAAGGAAGAGTCGAACGTCCTTATCATTTCACTTCAAGAGCGGCAAACAGTGTGGGACTCGGGTTGAAACCATAAAAGAACCCCATACCCACTAAAGAAAAAGGGCCTTGTAAAAGCTCCAGAAGGAGAAAAATGGGCCCCAAAAATAAAATGCAGTTACGCACGATCGTCAAAAGGAGGCTAAGCGCTATGCCCAAGAAAGAGACAGAGGAGAGAGAGAGAGAGACAGAGAGAGACCAAAACATGCCTCCCTCCCCCACACAGTCCCCCACTGCAAATCAGCCAACACAGTGCCATAAGTAGCCAAAACAAACTGGCAATACTAACAATACCAACAAAAAAGGAACAACATCAGAAGACATAAAAAAAAGCCAGCAAAAGACATAAAAAACAGCATCAGGAACAATGTACATACATAAATGCATATACATGCGTACATACATACATACACATACATACATATATACATACACATACATACATACATACATACATACATAACATACATACATATATACATACATACTATCATCCATCATCATCATCCATCATCATCATCTATCATCCATCATCCATCATCCATCGTCATCCATCATCATCATCCATCATCATCATCCATCATCATCATCATCATCATCATCATCATCATCATCCATCCCCATCATCCATCATCCGTCATCCATCCATCACCATCATCATCAATCACCATCATCCATCATCCATCATCATCATCGGCATCGTCATCATCATACATCATCATACATCATCATACATCATACATCATCACATGTCATCATACATCATCAAACATCATCATACATAATTATACATCATCATCATCATCATTATCATCATACATCATTCATCATCATACATCAATATTATCAAACATCATCATCATCATCATCATCATCATACATCATCATACATGCATCATCATACATCATCATACATCATCATACATCATCATAAATCATCATGCATCATCATGTATCATCATACATCATCATACATCATCGTACATCATCATACATTATCATGATCATCCTCATCATCATCATCGTCATCATCATCATGATCATCATGATCGACATCATCGTGATCGACATCATCATCATCATCATCATCATCATCATCATCACCATCACCATCACCATCATCACCATCACCACCCACCACCACCACCAACACCATCATCATCATCAATATCATCACCATCATAGCATACATCATACATCCTACATACATCATACATCATACATCATACATCATACATCATACATCAATCATCAATCATATATCATACATCATACATCATACATCGTACATCATACATATACATTATACATCATACATCTTACATCATACATCATACATCATAACATCATACATCATACATCATACATCATACATCATACATCATACATCATATATCATACATCAAATATCATACATCATCATTATCATCATCATCATCATCCATCATCATCCATCATCATCCATCATCATCCATCATCTCCATCATCTCCGTCATCATCATACATAATCCATCATCCATCATCCGTCATCATCATCATCATCATCATCATCATCATCATCAATCATCATCAATCATCAATCATCAATCATCAGCATCATCATCATCATCATCATCATCATCGTCGTCGTCATCGCCATCGTCATCGTCATCATCATCATCACCATCGTCATCCATCGTCATCCATCGTCATCCATCATACATCATCATACATCATCATCATCATCCATCATCATCCATCATCATCCATCATCATACATCATCATACATCATACATCATAAGTCATACATCATACATACATCATAAATCATAAATCATCCTTCATCATCATCATCATCATCATCATCATCTTCATCAATCATCATCATCGTCATCATCATCATCATCCAACCACCACCATCATCATCATCATCATCATATCATCATCATTAACCATCATCAATCACCATCACCATCATCATCATCATCATCATCATCATCATCATCATACATCATCATTCATCATCATCATCATACATCATCATCATCATACCTCAACATCATCATACGTTATCATCAGCATACATCATTATCGTCATCATACATCATCATCATCATCATCATCATCATCATCATACATCATCATAACATCATCATACATCATCATGCATCATCATGCATCATCATACATCATCATGCATCATCACGCATCATCACACATCATCATGATCATCATCATGATCATCATCATCATGATCGACATCATCATCATCATCATCACCATCACCATCACCATCACCATCACCATCCGCCCACAACCATCACCACCATCACCACCATCATCATCATCATCATCATCTAGTCATACATCCTACATCATACATCATACATCATACATCGTACATCACCATCATCATCATCCTCATCATCAACATCATCCATCATATCATCATCATCATCATCATCATCATCATCATACATCATACATCATAGATCATACATCATACATCATACATCATACACTCATACGTGATATCATACATCATACATGATCATCATACATTATACATTATACATCATACATCATACATTATACATCATAACATCATACATCTTAATATCTAACATCATAACATCTAACATCATAACATCTAACATCATACATCATATATCATACATCAAATATCATACATCATCACCATCATCATCCATCATCACCCATCATCATCCATCATCATCCATCATCATCCATTGTCATCCATTATCATCCATCATCATCATCATACATCATACATCATACATCATCCATTATCATCATCATCCATCATCATCATCATCCATCATCATCATCATCAATCATCATCAATCATCAATCATCAGCATCAATCATCAATCATCATCATCAATCATCAATCATCAGCAGCATCAACATCATCATCATCATCATCATCATCATCGTCGTCGTCGTCATCATCATCATCATCATCATCATCATCCATCATCATACATCATACATCAATTTATATATATATATATTTTACACAACAAAAACATTTAATGATAATAACTTTAAACAAGTCAGTGAAAATAATAATAAGGAAACTCAATCAATGTCCTAGTCAGGGAAACTCATGATCTAAACGCTAGTTACTCATATCGTCGCGAGTCTCTGTATGGAAATGCAGAGGCGAGCCTGATAGCTCGTCTCTTGTGCTGTGGGAGTCTGCGTGGGTGTAGGCAGTTGGACTTTTTGAGCTGGTGCATCCAGTTGATGTAGTTCCAGCGATGGATTGCAAAGTGTAGGATAGCCTTGATCCGTAGAGCGTACGCCTCTGGAGTGTAGATTGATGGCATATGAAATGCTGCTTGCTCACCGATGTCCTTCATGAAGAGTTGAGCATGCGTTCCGAAGCCACCGAAGCTAGACATGACAAAAGGGATAAATTCAGCGCCAGCTTGCTTGCATTCTTCCGCGTGTTTGTTGATTTTCTCTGCTTCATGCTTCTCGATGGCAGCATTGACGTCGCGAATCGTATCTTCGACATAGGACGGTGCGATAGGGTTGGTGATAGCTAGTCAGTATCGAGCTGTAGCTTGGATGTAGTATTCGCAGAGGGGAAGACAGCAAGATCGATCCATCTTTTTTTTTTACAGTAAGCAAGGTTTAATGAGAAAAGAAAGATGAACAAAAATAAGAAGAGCTTAATTCAAAGGAATTCTGGTTCTAAAGAACAGCAGTACAAGCTCATAAGGGAAAACTGGAACGAAAGTTCAACAGAAAGCTCCAGGACAGAATAGAGAGAGAGAGAGAAGAAAGAGAAAAGAAAGAGAGAGAGTTTTTTTTTCGTCCTTTACAGTAAGCAAGGTTCAATAGAGGAAAAGAAGACAAGAGAGATAGAAAGGATAAAAGAAAAATAAATAAAGCAGATAGGGAAAACGTAGGGACACAATATGGCATGTTATGGCTATGTTATGGCTATGTTCTGGTTATGTCATGGTTATGTTATGCTTATGTTATGGTTATGTTATGTTATGGCTATGTCATGGTTATGTTATGGCTATGTTATGGCTATGTTATGTTATGTTATGTTATGTTATGTTATGCAATTTTATGTTATGTTATGTTATGTTATGTTATGTTACGTTGGAATGTAATATAATGTTATGTATGTTATGTTATGTATGTCATGTTGTGTAATGTAAATGTAATGTACATGTAATGTACATGTAATGTACATGTATTGCACATGTAATGTACATGTAACGTACATGTAATGTACATGTAATGTACATGTAATGTAAATGTAATGTAAATGTAATGTAAATGTAGTAAATGTAATGTAATGTAATGTAATGTAATTATGTAATAATATGTAATTATGTAATTATGCCATTCTGTAATATGTGATTATGTGATTATGTGATTATGTGATTATGTGATTATGTGATTATGTGATTATGTGATTATGTAATTATGTAATGTCTGTATGTCATTATGTTATTATGTAATTATGTAATATGTAATTATGTTATTATGTAATTATGTAATTATGTAATATGTAATTATGTAATTATGTATGTATGTATGTATGTAGTGTATGCATGTTCTGTATGTTCTGTATGCTCTGTATGTTCTGTATGTTCTGCATGTTCTGTATGTTCTGTACGTTCTGTATTTTCTGAATGTATGTATGCTCTACATATCTCCCTCTCCCCTGCCTCCGCTCTTTTCAATTTAGAGTCATGATCCCAGTTCTTGTTAAAACAAGGGAAGGAACCTACAGGTATCTCCTTTGCTATTTCTTGGAGTCCAGTCGTCAAACGATTTCCAGATTGATAAATTGCTTTTCCCTGCTCTAGGCTGCGACCCCAATCAAAACGGAGGAAAGTTGTTCTGCTACAAAAAGGAAGGGGGGGCAACAAGCGACAGAAAATCAATATGGAATCCTCATCATCTTCGTCATCTTCTTCTTTATTTCTTTCAACTGTGTCATGTTCGTCCTCTTGTAGTCAGTCGCTCCCTTCTCCTAGGGTTCAAATCGACCTGCTTCCTTTTCTCCCCGAGCCGCTGCAGGCCTGCGTGCTGGACTTCCTGCCCGTGTGGGAGATCGGCGCGGAGCCGCACGCGCGCTTCTGGTACCGGGCCAACTGCGCCCTGGTCAATCGAACTTGGCTGCACATCTTCAGAAGTGGCCGTGCTGTTTCATGGGTCGTCCCCTGCATGCTCTATCAACACATGACTATCTTTGGCAACCTTGATAACGTGCTTACTTTACCTTCGATGCGCTTGTTGTGCAGAGATAATGTTTTTTCCACTGATAGGCAGAACTGGCGGCCAGGCTGTCGACTGATCGCTCTTTCACGTAAGCTCTCCTTTGTCCATCCCTGTGCCGCAGTGATTGTGTTGGGTTGGGCGGGTTGGGCAGGGGGTTCCAACGAGGCATGCTCATCCTGAAGCAGCTCCTGCCGGGCATCGACCAGCAACTGGCGCGCTGGAACAGCCTCCCAGACAACTTTGGACATTTTTTTCTGCAACATGCCAATAAAAAGGAGTGGCCTGTACCGGATACACTCGACCTAAAAGCCATCACCTCTCCCTTCAGTACTTGGGGTCCAGGTGTTCAATCGCTAACTCCCTTGCGCACGGTGTGGCTGTTTGATCTGATGGCAGCTTATCAGCACCGCTTGCCGGTTTCACTTCGCGTGACAAGCAAACAGCTTGATAGATTTTCCAAAAGCTTGATGATGGATGAAGAAGCATCGATGTGGGCCCTCTTGTCTGAGCTGAGCGACCAAGTGTGGCCGCCTTGGAAAACAGGCATGGACAAAGGCGATCACGAGCAAATGAATGGAGAGGGCTGGAAGCAGACACATGCAGAAGAATTCGATGAGTTGGACGAGGATTCAGAGCAAGAAACAGAGTACGACGAGTTTCCCACTGCCTTTGATTGGTCAGATTTGAATTACTATACCTCTCAAGCTTTATCAGAGTCGCCCCCTTCATCTTCCTTAGTGGTCCAGAACAAGTTGTTTGCCCGCATATGGCAAGAGTCAACTTGTCCTCTCCATGGTGTATTGGACTCGACCCAACTATCCCTTAGAGACTGCACGCCCTCATCCTCTCCTCAAGCTGCCGTGCCTGTTGCATGTCCAAGTGCCTGGACTTTGCAGGCAGAACGACATTTCCAAGCTTCACATGCGTACGATTCTTTGCTGGACCATATGCACGATGGTGCTTCGCTGTGTTGGTTCATCTACAGGCTGCTGGACCTTGACATTTTCCAGGTCAGATTTCTTAAAGTTGTGTTCTCGAGTCCAGCAAGAGCATTTTGAAACAGTTATCCTTGTGGCTTTTTGCTGCAGGCCACCGTGATTATGGACGCATTTCAGACGGCTTTTGGGCCTCATCATGCGCGAGATCTAGCCGGCTTTTTTTTAGTGATGCAACCTTTGTTCCATCTTTTCTCAGCCTCTGAATCTAAAGCTCTGTACCTTGAAAGCATATTTTCTGATGTTTTGTGGGGCACTGCGCAAAGAAGCTCAGAGTTGGAGGCGCAGTAGGCTCTCAGCGTGATTTTCTGAAACAACCGGCTGCACGTATCTTGCTAGCCCCAACCTTCCCGTACGCCTTCTCGGCTCTGCCCACCTTCTGCGCAGCTGCTGGCAGTTCAACTCTCATTAGTCTAAGAATGACACACTTCGTCGTTCCTCCTCCAGCTTGCAACCCTTCCTTAAGTAGACTCACTCTCGTGCATGGTGTCTTTGCGCGAGCCGCAACTGAATCCAGCTGGTCGCTCAATTGGTCGGTTGAGTCAACTGGTCGGTTGAATCGCCGCTGTTGCGAAAAAAAAAAATATTATTGTTAACGACGTTCAAGTTGGAAAAAGAAAAGAGTTTTTAGATTTTGTTGTACTTTTTCGATTTTGGGTAATTTTCAGATTTTGGGTAATTTTCAGATTTTGTATTAAAATTCTGAATTTTCAAATTAACTGCTACATGCGGCCGCAAAATGCAAGGAAATTTTGCGAAATGTTACCGTTTGAAAGTTTCGTCACAAAATCGGAAAAGTGACACAAAACCGGAAAATTCCACAAAATTTGAAAACTAATTTCTTTTTCCCACTTGAACGTCGTGAGCAATAGTCTTCATATTATTATTATTAAATTAATACTATTGATATTATGTTAGGTAATAATTCATATACCAACAAGTATTACATGTATTTAGCAGTGTTATGAGGCTTAATTGTAGGCGCAGATATTGCTATCGACATTCAAGACAAAAAAAAATTATGAGTTTTTCGATTTTGTGTCATTTTTCGGATTTTGAGTCACATTTTCGATTTTTAGTCACTTTTTCGTTTTTGTGTCAAAAATTCAAATTTTACGGTAACATTTCGCTAAAATTTACGTTATTTTGCGGACGCATATAGCAGTTAATTTCAAAAATTCAAATTTTCAACAAAAACTGAAATTCCAACGAAAACGAAAATTCCAAAGAAAACCGAAAAACTCATTATTTTTTATCTTGAATGTCGATAGCAATAGGTAAATATGTGCTACATTAATCGTTGGTAGGACAACTACGTTTTACTTTTAGTGATTACTTTGTGACTGGTAAGTAATTTATCCGTATAGTTCTAGTCAATAATTGTAACGGACGTAACGGTCCATATTGACATTCAGGATTGGACACTAATCATTGTGTAATAATTACAGTCGTGCGGACTTTATTTCAATTTCATTATTACCTTAGAGTTTGTCAGTTCTGCTATCTACGTGGGGATTAAAAATGTCGATTGGTATCGTGGCTTCTAACTGAGTCTCTCAGCAAACCGGCGTCTAAGGTATTAGGTCAGTGAGTGACCGGGTATTACATACCTAATCAACGGTTATGAGCCGCTGGGGAAACGAATTTCGGCACCATGCAATCAGTATGAGACAATTGATGTCTCACACATCTGTGTTTAGCGGAATAAAAAAGATTTACAGAGTTGTTATTACCAGATAGAGGAGTATGCCTACTGGATTAGCACAACACTCGGGGATATGTTTCATGATGCTTTTCAAGACCATAAAGCGGCAAAACAAAGTATGGTTTGGATAGACAGGATGAGAAAAGCAGAAGAAATGGAAGAACCGAGAGAACCGTGACACCAGGAGGTGGACACACCGAAAGGATCAGACGAAGCCTTGAAGATGAAACAGAGACACAGCAAACACGACAACAGAGACAGAGAGGTAGCCAAACACCACAAGACCAGAAGACACAGACAGAGAAACCTGCCAACTGGAAAGACCTCTCAAAGGAAGAGAAGAAAGCTTGGGAGGATAGGGCGAACAGAAAGAAGAAAAGAGCGATGACAAGAACCAACAAGGATGTGTACTTGCTGAGAAAGAAGAGATACAGAGAAGAACAGCAGTATCTGCATCGCTGCAGAATGTTCCAACTTCTCGTAACAACAGCATTCTCGGAATCTAAGGTGATTCAATTTCTTCGCAGTAAAAATGTTCATTGCCCGTTTGAGAAAGTCTGCATTGTCAAAGCAAAATACGGTAATCTAAGTGGTGCGGCGAGATACATAGAGGAGAAAGCATTTAAAGAGATGAGACCGAGACCGACAGAGGATAATATTATGGATGAGTATCTAACACAATATCTACTGCAGAAGAACTGGCTAGAAGCCCTGAGAGGGAAGCCCTTTGAGCCAGAGGAAGCAGTAAATGGATTGTTAGAGAAGCTAGCAGAGCATGAGGCCTATGGGCCCGCATACCTCAACGATCATTATAGATTAGCAGCAGCGAGCAGGCCAACACATGATGATATGGTATAGTCGGCAAGAGAAATTTACGTGCTGTGGGAAGCGAAGCAGAAGAGACCGAGAAAGGAACGTAGGAAGGAGAAAGAGAGGAAGAGAGAGGGTAAGGGAGCGAATCTACTGTTTGGAAATGGAAAGGGAGGAGAGAAGGGAGAAAAGAGAGAGAAGAACAAGAAATGGTTTAAGAACGGGAAGGGCAAGGGCAACAAGAATGGAAGTGACACTTCAGAGCAGGAGTGGTGGCTGACAGCGACATGCTATAACTGCTATCAGACTGGACACACAAAGCGTTTTTGCCCCAAATGAAAGTCAAGCCCCAAACGAACTAGTCCAAAGTCAGCTCACTCTGACTCCACAAAAGTGAAGCAAAGAGACAAGAGTGGCAAGTTTAAAAAGAAAGGAGCCAAAGGAGTCACTCTCATGAGGGGAGAAGTAGGTGAGGAAGGTGAGGAGGGAAAAGGAGATAAGTCTGAGGGGGAAGACAGCTCAGAAGAAGAAGAGTATGGCTAGTCATGATGGAGGAGAAGAAGCAATGGAGGGAAACATAGAAAGTGGGGAAAGCATTATTGCTCGTGAAGCAGAGCAAGAGGGCGAGGAGGATAGTGAGCCTCCAAAGGAGCAAAGTGAGAACAAACCCTTAGATCAACCCGCAAGAGCCCGTGGGGGGGGGGGGGGACTGTCGAGTGCTCCATTGGCTCGAAACACACTCCGAGACAGACCCCACAACCCTCCACCCGCACTCTCACTAGTGCTCAACACCCCGACACCTCTACAACAACACTCCTGCCCTCACAACCTCACAAGACAACAACGTGTACAACCCTCACCATTGCAACCAAAACCCTCGCAAGTGAAAGAGAAAGAGAAACTGAAAGCAAGTGAGAAACCGACACCAACACCCCCTCAGAACTCTAGACAGACAAAGAACGCAACACCACGTCCCACTACATCCACTCCTAAGAGCCACACACAGGCCCACTAACCACTCGTTGTACTGGGCTGAACTGGAAGGGAGAACAGTGTGGAGTTAACTTTGGACAGGGGGGGAGTTGGGGCAAGGCGGGTGAGGCAGCAAAGAGGCTAGTGTATGCAGACTTATGTGGTAATCATGCCCGTCAAGACCCACTATTCCCTGACATTGACCTAGCACAAGACCCTTCACGTCGCCCACGTCCTTCCCGTGATTATCCGTCCGAGAGTGAGATGATAAGCATACTGAGAGAGAGGGAGGGAAAGGGGGCGAGTGCACGGTAAATCTCGCAAAAGATACGGCAAAACCCGTGAAGAAAAACTCGCTGTCCCGCAGATATCGGAGAAAAAGACAAGGAAAGTGTCGAAAAACCCGGTAAGAAAGGAGTTAGTACAGATTCACGGAATGATGCTGTTTTACCAGGGAATGAGGCAAGGATCGGCGGGACTAGAGCTGAAAAAGAGATTGCTTTCGATGAGGCTGATGAGCGTGTAGGAGGGACAAGTGAGGGAAAGTCTTGGCCACCATTGCTACTACCACAAGGTCCGTCTCCTTTGGATAGAGTAGGAGACAGTGTAGAGTCACAGACAGAGCAGACAAGCGACACACACACACACGAAACACCTGTGGGGAAGAGCAGTAAAAGAGACACAGAACATGGAAAGGTAATAAGCTTTGAAGACTTTAAGAGAATAAGTGAACAGCTGAACAACCTGTGTATTTTGCACGATGAAACGGGAGATGTCGTGATGATGACAAAGAAGGAAGGAGAGAGAGTAGCCGAGGCAGATGGACTGTTGACAGATGTGTTTTGGGCTGTGAACGAGGTATTTCTAAAGCATGCAGCAGGCTCACCACAAATCACAAGAGAGACAGTCATAGAGAAGCGAGCAGCTAAAACCTCTCAAAGTGCGAAAGCTAAGGAAAGAGCTAAGTGGGAGTGTGAGTTCAGACACAGCGAAGGACATCCAAGACCTGAGAAGACGGAAATAGCTAGGTTGCTATATGCGTTAACGAAGGGAGCAGAAAAGATAGTAGTGAAAGAGGGTTTATGTTACGACCCGGACGGCAAAGAAAACGAGTTTTACAGAGAGCTGTTAGGAATAATAGACTATGGAATACTCGACTTAGCTAAGAACCACGACAATCAATTTGCTCTTTTCATCGTGCGATCAATGCCCAAGATTTGGCATGAGGTAGAAGCGAGAGGCGTTACACTGAACGCACTTTTGCGGAAGTTACACTCAGGAGATGCATACAAGTTCTTCAGTCCAGAACAGGCAGCAATGAGGAAGAGGGATTTGACAGGAAGAGACGGGAAATAGACGGACACTCAGATATGGAGGAGGAGATGAGGAGTTTGACCCGGAAAACCTAGAACACTCCAGAACCTCCGAGGAGATGAGGTCGGGAATTCCCATAAGCTTTAAATCGTATTGCGAGGCACGAGAAGAGCTTGATTGGATGTACGAGGAGAGATTTGAGAGAGAAAGAAAGAACAAAGCCCAAAAGAAAGAGAGTGAGGAGGAAGAAGAGGAAGATCACAATCTCATGGTAGACGACAGCGAGACGTTAGGATGCAAGAAAAAGATGATAGTTCAAGACAGCGGATCGTCCAGGGATATAGCATGCACAGTGGTCCGCACATTTTACACAACGTCCGAGAGATTGAACCCGTTAGCTTAGTCACCGGAAACGGAGAGAGTGTAGTGCGAAACATGGGGGAAGCGAGGTTGACAAGAATAGATGGATCGGGAAAGCCAGTTTTGGTAAAGAAAGATTTGTTGTTAGACAACAGGGTGCCAGTCAACATTATGCCTACTGGAAACATGGACCACAATCACCACAGATCTAATATTCACCAAAATGGGCAACTACTAATCCTAAAACACCCCATAAAGATTAAAGAGAGTGACGTGATCGTGAGGGGGAGACTTACGCCTGGCATGCTCTATCGCTGGGACAATGAAAAGGACAAGCCCCTCAACATAAACGAGCGTTGCAACCCCAAGTGAAAGAGAAGAAGAAGAAGAAGAAGAAGAAGAAGAAGAAGAAGAAGAAGAAGAAGAAGAAGAAGAAGAAGAAGAAGAAGAAGAAGGTGGTAGACGGGGCGGGAATCCCCAAAGAGAGAGAAAATGAGAGCAAGCAAGCGAGGGTAAGTGAGAACGAGGAAGCTAGAGGCAGCGTTTTATACGCTATGTATCCTGAGAAAGTAAGAGGGGTAAGCCCGTTGAGTGTAGTGGGCATAAAGCTTTACCGAAGACCTATGCATTAGGCAAGGCCATGGGTAGAAAGTTGACAGGAAGCGAGGATAGTGTTAGATTTTGTGAAGCCTGTATGATGGGGAAAGCTAAAGTGTTACCCAGATTTAAGGTTAATAGAATTAGTAGAGCAATTTACCCCTGTGAGATTTTGCACATAGATACTTCCGGACCTTGGGCAGTAATGTCAATTCACGGTAAGTGCTATAAATCTTGCAGACGATTACTCGGGGTACATCAAAGATTACTATTTACGTTACAAGAACGAGTTTGTAGACTGTTTGAAGCAAGCGGTAGCATGGTTTGAAAGGCAGACAGGGAAGAAAGTCAGACAGATCACTTGCGACAACGAGTTCGATGTCCCAACTGAGATTATAGAGGTGGAAACCCCTACAATTCATTTGGAAGACTAGTGCTCCAGGTGATAAAGATGGCAACCCCATAGCTGAGAAGGTCAACGACATCACAGCTGGACCAGCCCGGGCCATGCGATATGAGGCTAATTTACCACCCCAGTTTTGGGCGGAAATGGAACACACAGCCACAACCTTGCACAACATTCTACCAGCTACGACAGAACCTAGGAAAGGAACCTCACCTTTTGAGCAATGTCTGGGCTACAAGCCAGCTATCCGACAACTTAAGCCTATAGGATGTTTAGGAATAATGTACATAGGAAAGCAGGTAGGCAAAGGCAACTATAGGGGAAAGCGTGTGATGTTACTTGGATACGATGTATTTAAGGAACTATACCGAGTTTGGGATGGTCGAAAGGTCATCACAAATGTGCATAATGTACGCTTCAACCAGAATGTAGTTGGCAAGGATGCTCACCCACCCAGAGAAGTTAAATGGGACGACGAGGAATCTGAGGTGTGTTGCAAACGAGCAACAGGTAATGCAGCAAGCCGAGCTTTGTTGTCCTAATTTTCGGAGTTTCTCCTGCTAGCAGGACGTCGGAAGAACTGACAGCGTAAAAGTTAGGGTTCGGCTGCATGGCGTTCTTGAGCGCAACGACCATACCATCTGCATTGAATTGCAGGCCAACACTTTCCAGGCCCGCCATCACAAAATGCACGTTGTTCGAGGAATGCCCGCACGACCGGGCAAAAATTGCGTAGGGTGATATGCGGGACCACATGTACAAGTTGTTGCTAGAGCCTGGCAGCAGTGCCGGGATCTTTTTCACCTGCGTATACAGCGCTGTGATGTGCTTGGCCATATGCTTGTTATCGACTTCTGTTTTAAGCCAAGACAATAGGTTGGTTGGCCCGTAGTGCTCCGTTTCCTGCAACAAGAGTAGGTGCTGTTCCCACCTCGTGTTCAGAGGGGACTCGAAAACCGCGAGGGCCGATTCTTAGCCTTGTCAAAGGCCTCCCTGTGGAATTCCTTTGTCGTTCTGTTCCTGTCAGAGTTGATTATGTTTTGCAGGTTCTCTAGGAGCTGCCGGGTTTTCGTGTTTACTAATTTTATGCAGTCTGTCAGCAGCCAAAAGAAATGGTAGGTTGGCGGCACGCAGCCCGTTGGTGACACTTCTTTAGTGTTTTTTTTCATATTCGCTAGCAAAGGTGCTACGCTGCGACTGTAACATCAGGCGACACCGGGTAGAAACGGATACCAAAGGCCTTGTTGTTTTCTTCGTCGACCAAGAGCAGGTGCCTTTGCGTCACGTGTAGCGTAACAAGGCATTTAATTTCGTTAAATCTCTCGATTATTTTCTCTAGCAGCGTCTCGAAGCTGGTTACTTTCGTGCTTGGCTGGCCTTTTACGACCTTGGCCCACTGTTTGCCGCTCATAGAAAAGGAACAAGCTGCGCAAGGGGTTCCTTTTTTATCAGGCTTTTAATTCTTAAGGCTAGCACAAAGAGAGAGAGAGAGAGAGAGCGCAACAAGAGAGGTAGGGGCAACGAGCGCTCGTTCTCCCCCCCCCCCTCCCCTCCCGCTTCTTCTTTACCTGCCCGACAATTTCCGAACTTTTTCTATGCCGCTCTTTTTTTTTTGCATGTGCAAAACGAAGGGGGTGCAAAGGTGGGGGAGGGGGGGGAGGGGAGAGGTTTGGTGGTGGGAAGAAGAAGAAGAAGCAGGCGTGCGGTGCTGGTGTGCAATGGGGAGGGGGTGGGGGAGGGGACGGCTCGCGTCGTTAGCTTTCTTGGGCCCATTTGTTTTCTTCTCTCAGCTCTTCTTCTTCAGGCAAGAAGTCGTTCTGAATGTCAAAAGTGTCTCGGATCTGCTGGGGTGTCTTGCCCTTGAGCAAGGTCGCAATCTTTGAACTTGCGAGCAGAAGCAGTGGTTCAATTTCCAGGTAGTTCGCGGCCTGACACCCCCCCCCCCCGTGCATACACACACACACACACGCCAAAAAAGAACAAAACAAACGCGACGGATGCGCCTTTTTTCTGTCTTGCCCACCACTCCCTTCCCCCCCCCTCCCACATCACCCCCCCCCCCCCCCACACACACACACACACACACTCTGTCCCTTTTTGGTTTTTGGGACGGGCAGGACTGCAAATCGAACAAACCACAAAAAAATTTAGAAAGAAGAAAAAAAAAGCAACAGACACAGG
The DNA here is from genome assembly GCA_019918135.1 of Paulinella micropora. Classification (NCBI taxonomy): domain Eukaryota; phylum Cercozoa; class Imbricatea; order Euglyphida; family Paulinellidae; genus Paulinella; species Paulinella micropora. Next base: position 96,934 of record WBZZ01006363.1, read on the forward strand.
AAGCAGACAGAGATAAAGAGAGAGAGAGAGAGAGAGAGAGAGAGAGAGAGAGAGAAGGAAGGACCAGAACCAGCTTTAATAGCAGATCATTGTCTACATAAATGAAAACAGCAAAAAATGGGCCCACTAGTTCGATCATGTCGACACTCCCGATCGGCTTCTCAATTGTCTTCATTTCTTTTTGTTCGCGGTAGAGCTCCATGAATTTGCATACCTTCCTTAAGGTCTCCACATCCTTAAGGTACACTGGCATACTATGATACTTTATGCCATTGTCGTCGGTATCGCAATTATCGTTATCTGTTGTCACACGAGCGACAAATGCAGATACTCTGGCTTTCGCTAAGAGCACGTTTATAACGTCTTTCTTCTTTTCTGCTGCCGGCCTTTCGGCTTCTGCCTTTCCTTTTTCCGCCTTTCCTGCTGCCGGCCTTCCGGCTTCTGCCTTTCCTTTTTTCGCCTTTCCTGCTGCCGGGCTTCCGGCTTCTGCCTTTCCTTTTTCCGCCTTTCCTGCTGCCGGCCTTCCGGCTTCTGCCTTTCCTGCTGCCAGACTTCCGGCTTCTGCCTTTCCTGCTTGCAGCATTGCGGCAAATTCGGCTTTGTCCTTTTTTTTTTGGCAAGTCTTCTTCTTCAATGTAAAATTGCACGTATATTTCTTCGTCCCCTTCGTCTAGGCTCATAGCTTCTTGCTTCTTCTCTCGCTTGGACATTTTTTTTTTGTGCCACAAGATCCCAGAGACAAATGCGTAAGAACGACTTCTGAAGTTATGAAATTTAGTTTGAAAAAAGGTTTTCAAAAAGAAAAAGGCCATGCAGAAGATGTTTGCAAAAAAAAAAGGAGTTAAGAAAAAAAGGGATAGAAGGGTCAGAGGGGGGGTGGGCAATTTCTCCCAAGGGAGAGAAAGGTGTGTAAGGGAAAGGCAGGGAGGGTCAACTTGAACTGACCTTCCGTCCCCCCCCCCCCCGCCCCTCCCCAACTCTCTTGCACCATTCATTTCCATTCTCTCCCTCCCCCTCCAAAGAAAACAAAAACCCGCCAAGGGGAGCACAAGAAAAGCAAAAAAAAAAAACAAAAAAAAAAAAAAAAAAAAAAAAAGGCGGCCCCCTTCTTTCTATTTCCATTTCCAATTCCCACTTTTTCGTCTTTTTGCGGTTTTTTTGTTTCTTTTTTTTTCCAGTCCCGGCCCCCCCCCCCCGAAACTCCTGTTTGCGCAACCCCTCTCTTGCTCTTTCTTCCCCTCCCCGGTCCCCTCGTAGATCTTGCGAAAATATTTGTAATTTTTGTTAAAAAAAAACAAAGGGGAGAGCTGCCTTGTGCAAAGAACAATGGCCGGCCTGTTGAAAGCATGTAGCAATGGATGGCTGGGCCAGAATACCAAGAAAAGACATTATTTCCCGAATCTTGGCAAAGAGCTTCGGTATGTCTCCAGGCACAATGGCCAGAGCCTTTCTTAGATGGAATGGTGGTCGAGGATTTGGGCGCGATGGTACGTCTCTATCTGGACAAGCATGGACAGAGCAGCCTTGGCGTCTTTCTTACGGGTGTGTACGTGGCAGAGACAAACGCTAAATCAAAAGCAGCCCCGGTGCAAGGAATGTTTCCAACACCAGATGATGGCGAAAGAAAACACCGGCCTTTGAAAGGCCCTACTGCTGGTCAGACGAGTCAAGCAACACACACGGATGCAAGAACCAAGAGATACACTATCGAGAGATTCCTTGATGGTGCAATCATACGTTCTGGCGTTGATGAAAACAACATCGAGCATGATATACTAACAGAATTTGTGGAATCTCACGGCCCCTACGGCCTGGTGTTGACGCAGAAAGTAATTTCGAAAAACTCAGACGCTGGTGACCCTGATGACGAAATCGAGTGGAATGATAAATTAATCGGACAATTAATAGATGCAAATAATCCTATGAGCGTTTGGATACAAAGACTAGACACGCTATTTGATGCTGGAATAACAGCGGTGCGCTTGTACGCCCCGGTGCACAACAACTAACAGAAAAAAACGCCTCTGCAAAAGAAACCAGTCAACAACCACAAGAAAGAGATTTTAAAAAGACCAAACCTGTCAGAAAACATAAGTGGTAGTGTCAGTCAGAAAAAAGAGGAGTTCAGCAACCTTCGCGACAAAGCTTCTGTGAAGATTTATAGCAGGTGGTTGATGACGCACAAATACTTTTTTTTTAAAAAACCAGATTTCCAGTCTCTAACGTGCAGGCTGTATTTATTATTAGTATTAAATGAAATTGTGACATAAGAATTTTTTTACTGATACGAAACACTTCGTCACATCACAATTGGTTGGGGCCAGCTGGCTGTCTTTTTTAAATTGCTCAAATCTCCTTATAAAAGTAGACCTCTGTTGTTAAGTGCAATGTCCTCTGCAACAAAATAAAAAAAAGGCTAAGGAGAGGAGGGTAAAGAATGGAGGGCAGTGTACGTTGTCGTGACCTTTTCACGTGCGAACTAAATCAAGCAAGTGGGGATGCTTCTGCCAGAAGTCATACATTTCCTCGCAAGACATGTTCTCGAACGTGCCGGGCTTCACCAGGCCTTTATACTCCAGCCATTTCGCGGGCCCCAGCTTCTTCCTCAACTGGACTGAACGAATATGGGCCTCCATTGTTGCGTCGGCTCTCTCCTTCGTTTCCTTCTCTTCCTTCTTCGTAGCAGCGCGTGTTTTGACACCATCGGGTAGGCCCCAAAGCTCAAGATGCTTTCTCGGCGCGCGTTCTCCTGTTTCGGCCATGAGAAACTTCTTCATTCGCGGCGGCATTCTCTGGATAAATAAGCAAATTAAATGACAGCAAAACTTGTGTTTTCTTTTTTTCGCGGTTGACGATAACACAGGGTTTGGTAGATGAATAAAAATTCATTGAATAAAAAAGAGATCGAATAGATATAATAAGAAACACACACGTGCGCACATGCGCAAACACAGACAACTTACACACACACAAACATCTACACACACAATAAACGAACCCTACACACAAACACACACCCTCTCACGCACACACACACACACAATAAACAAACCTTACACACAAACACACACCCTTTCACGCACGCACACACAATAAACAAACCTTACACACACACAAACATCTACACACACAATAAACGAACCCTACACACAAACACACACCCTCTCACGCACACACACACAATAAACAAACCTTACACACACACACCCTTTCACGCACACACACACAATAAACAAACCTTACACACAAACACACACCCTTTCACGCACACACACACAATAAACAAACCTTACACACACACAAACATCTACACACACAATAAACAAACCTTACACACAAACGCACACCCTTTCACGCACACACACATACAGAACACACAAACACAAAACCTTCTGCGCACACTACAAAAGAAACCTATCACATACAACACTCTGACTTTTTTTTCGTCTACAGACACAGGCAACAATTCCCCCGTATGTGTGCACATACGATACAACATTTATGCTTCCCACAGGGCGAGAACCGAGTTGCTTTTTCTGCAAAAATGGCTTATTTTCTTTTTGGCGGGTCACCCGTTTTCTACCATTGAGTTGGGCTCAAAAAACCCAACCAGTGCTAAGACAGGCCCCCCCCCTCCCGTTGTCTTCTTTTTAACCATTGAGCTGGGCACAAAAAAACCCAACCAGTGCTAAGACAGGCCCCCCCCTCCCGTTCTCTTCTTTTTTAACCATTGAGCTGCTCAATGGGTACGGCCGGTTTGCCCAATAATGCTTTTTTTTTGGGTGCGCGCGAATTTCTTCGAAAAAAAAGCCCAGGTTTGCCTGTGATGACATAACTAATGGTACAGGCTGCTTGTGTTGAGTGCCGTCTTATGAAGGATGTCATTTCGTGTGCTTGTAAAAATCTTGTATGCTCTCGTGTGTAAATCCTTGTACACGTGTGTGTGTGTCAAAGTGTCATTTTGTGTGTGTGTGTTGTATGCTCATACGTCGTCGTGTGTATGTGCATATGTGTCGTCTTCTGTGTGTGTGCGTGCAATGGTCTGTGTTTTGTGTGCAGATGTTTGTGTGTGTGTGTTTTGTGTCTGTGTGTGTTGTGTGTGTGTTTTGTGTCTGTGTGTGTTGTGTGTGTGTGTGTTTTGTGTCTGTGTTTCGTGTGTGTTGTGTGTGTGTGTGTTGTGTGTGTGTTGTGTGTGTTGTGTGTGTAGATGTTTGTGTGTATGTCGTCTTTTGTGTGTTTTGTGTGTGTGTGTGTGTTTTGTGTGTGTGTTTTGTGTGTAGATGTTTGTATGTATGTCGTCTTCTGTTTATGTCGTCTTCTGTCTGTGTTGTGTGTGTTTTGTGTGTGTGTTTTGTGTGTAGATGTGTGTGTTTTATGTGTGTGTGTGTTGTGTGTGTGTTGTGTGTGTTTTGTGTGTAGATGTTTGTGTGTATGTCGTCTTCTGTTTATGTCGTCTTCTGTGTGTGTTGTGTGTGTGTTGTGTGTGTTTTGTGTGTAGATGTTTGTGTGTATGTCGTCTTCTGTTTATGTCGTCTTTGTGTGTGTTTTGTGTGTGTGTTGTGTGTAGATGTTTGTGTGTATGTCGTCTTCTGTTTATGTAGTCTTCTGTGTGTGTGTGTCGTCTTCTGTAGTGTGAAACTTCACTACACATTCTAACTTCATGCTCTTTTTTTTTCTTTGGTCTCTCTTTCTCTCTTCTTCTTCTTCTGCGTTCCCACCCAACCCCGCTCCCCCCTTTATCCCCCTTGTCGCACAAACTGTCTTTAGGTCGGCATGAATAGAAAATGTCTGCGGAAGAAAACCGACAAAAAAGAAAAACATCCTCGATCAACTACTAGAAAACGCCACAAGGCCTACCAAGCGGACGCGACGACCACCCGCAAGCGTCGATCAGTCGAATGGCGCGAAGAACTTTTTAGAGACTGTCGCAGGTTTCAGGGCAGGCACATGAACAGAGATCTCGTCAATGACTTACTCCTCAAGATCGGCATCTCTGAATCTTGTACCGATTTGCAAAGGGTTCGTAAACTAGAGCCCAACGTTTTGTTGTTTGCCAAACAGAAGTACTGGTCAGAGTTACCCGCGAAAGGCCAGGGCGCATTCGCTGCCATGCAACACCTTGAGGCCTCGAGGTACGTCGTAGCCGATGTTCTCCCGATTGAAAAATCCGACTTCGATCCCCCCAATCCCGCAAGCGCTTGCGATCTCACTCAATGCTCCACCTGCAAAAATCTGCGGAATGCCTTTGTGCTCTGGCTGTGTTTATCCCACGCCCTCGCAGACACCCCGCTAGGGAACACGCTGCGCCGGGAACTAGAGGAAGCTCTTTTACCGTTCAAACTGCACATTTGGGCGCATGATCTGATGGAGCCCCTGCTCGAGCAAAATAATATCACTGTTTTGGAGTGCCTGTGGAATAATTTCTTTTTGCTGAAGATCAGTATCCTTGCACGGATAGGCTCGAATGTCGATAAGAACAAACAGGCCAAGCAGATCCCAACGCGGGCTGCAGAGAAATTCTGGCAGAAACTGCTGGGGAGGATGCCCAGCCCCGAACAAGAGTCGGAAGCAGCCGTTTGGGCCGAGCGTTGCTATTCGGAGCCGTCCGCTGCCGGGGAAGCCCCGCGGGACGCGGACCTGGCCGCGACATTTCTTGCCCTGCTCTGGATACTGCGCAACTCAGCGGACCAGGGCTTGTCCGCCGCCAGTCTGCTGCAAGGGCTGCGACTAAGACGCGAGAACCACGCGGCGTACGCAGCTACGGACCCAGCGTTAGACGTGGAAGCGGAAGACGCCACCAACGGCGTTAGCGACGACGATGCCATGGAAGCGGCAGACGCCATGAACGGCGACGACAATGCCATGGAAACGGCAGACGCCATGAACAGCGACGACAATGCCATGGAAGCGGTTGACGCCATGAACGGCGACGACGATGATGATGATGCCATGGAAGCGGAAGACTCCATGAACGGCGTTGGTGACGGCGACGATGATGGTGATTATGATGATGATGCCATGAAAGCGGAAGGCGCCCCCAACGTCGGTGGAGACCTACTGACTGCTCTGATGGGCTACTACCAGCCGGTGCAACGCAATGCTCTGCCGCTACCCACGATAGCAGCAACAATTGATACGAGTGTGCCCGAGACCAGCGACCAATTCCCACAGTGGGGTGCAAACGCGGCGGATGACGAGCAGATTCGACTTTACAGCCCAGTAGCAAACGACGAAGACAGCCCAGTAGCAAACCACGAACAAGTTGCGGCAAGAGGCGGGACTAGCCCGCCCGGCCCAGACGACCAGGACAGTAGTACGAAACAAACGGCGAGGCTGGACGCGCTGGTCGGCGCGGCTGAGCTTGCTTACTGACAACCCCCCCGGCGACCAAGACCCATCGGCCAGGGGCTTGGACTGGATGACATATCAAAGTGGAGGGGCTTGCCCACAAGCAAACACACACATTTGTTGGCCAGATAACGCGAACAAGCCGCGACATGCGGCAAGGCACGCAGGCCCCGATGCCGGCACAACCTGCCCAGAGGCTCGGCAGAGCTGCAGCATCACGCAAAAGGAAGCCACCAGCCATCGAGAATCACGCTCAGAACCGGCAAGCCCCGAGCACCCGCCGCACAATCACGTGTTGAAGCCTCGGAGAGCCTTCGGCTTGTACCACACTGGTGAGACATCACGCTCCGAAGCAGCCGGTTGGTCGAGGGCGCCGCCTCCGCCGGTTCCACACTCTGGTCTGCACACTCTGCGGAACCCCGTCCCACAACGCCCGGCCCCACACTTTGGTCTGCACACTCCGCCCGTCCCGCGCTTTGGTCTGCACACTCCGCCTAACCCGGTCCCGCACTTTGGTCTGCACACTCCGCCTAACCCGATCCCGCACTTTGGTCTGCACACTCCGCCTAACCCGGTCCCGCACTTTGGTCTGCACACTCCGCCCGTCCCGCACTTTGGTCTGCACACTCCGCCGAACCCGTTCCCGCACTTTGGTCTGCAAACTCCGCCGAACCCGTTCCCGCGCTTTGGTCTGCACACTCCGCCGAACCCGTTCCCGCGCTTTGGTCTGCACACTCCGCCTCCGCCGGTCCCGCACTTTGGTCTGCACCCTCCGCCTGCAGGCGATCGTTGGTCGCAAATGCAACCGGCAGCAAAGCAGGAGTCGGGCCCCGTCCCACCCTTTGGCCTGCCAGTGTTTTCAACAAAGTCCGGGAGCCAAGACAGCTTCGGCATCAAGGTCGAAGCAGACGACGAGGAGGATATTCTGTAGAGATGGCGAAGGGTGGGCGCGCGGGGCCGTGACATAGTTCCCCCCCCCCCCCACACCACAACCACTTTTCTTTTTTTCCTTGGGGCCTTTAAGTTAAGAGAGTTACTCTCGCCGCACACCCCCCCCCCCCCCCCGCACCAACCAACATGATTAGACAAAAAAAACTCTTTCCTGCCTAACCTCCCATCCCCTCCCCCTCCCTTCCAATCTTCACACCTCCCATCCCCTGCCCTGCTCTCGTTGCGCCCGCATGGCAGCTACATTCAGGCAAGGGGAGGGGGATGGGAGGAGAGGAGTGCTTTAGAAAACAAGGACCGTCTCCCTTTTCGCAGACTTTTCGTTCTACTGAATGAATTTTGGCCAGCCCAGGACTTACAAAAAAATAAACAGGATCTTCTGATAACTGCCCTTGGCCACCCCCTCCCCCACCTCTCCATCCCCCTCCCCCGGTCTTGGCCTAGATTGTGACGATAGCCGCTTCTTTCCCCCTTTTTTTTTTATTAGCATTATTTTTTTACTGTTAAATAAAAAAAAGCTGCGATTGACTAGCCAGTGCCTCTAGTACTTGCCGGTTGTGCAAGAGCAGCGTATCGCTCTCAGCCTCCTCTTAGTCCACTAAGAACTGACCCGTTGGGCGAGCGCCACTGCGAAAAACACACCAGTTGCGATCAAACCACGGGCCCCAGTAGTCGGGGCACGCGGCGGGGTTTCGTGTCACTGCTGACTCGGTTTCGGGGGCACCGGGTGGCAACGGGTACAGTTTACTGTCTTGTATTTTCTCTTTTCGCTCTGGCGCCGGTGCCTTCCACTGCACTAGAACGCAGTTGTTATCAATTTTTTGCACGGTCTTGACTTGCAGCTGGTCCAGGAAAGCCTTCATCAGCATCAACAGCTTGGGGTTCTTATCTGTGCGTCTCCGTTGGTCACCGTACTCTTTCAAAATATCCGTGACGGTAAGCCAGCGGTCGGGCCAGCCATAGATCTTGTCCCTGACACGAAAACGACAAACGTACTTTAGGTCCGGCCGCGGTCTTTCGTCTGGCGGCAAGAAATAGATATGCCGTGTTCTAGCCGAAAAAACCCCCAAGCGTGCAACCTTCTCCCAGTTATTGTTGTATTCTTTTCTGCATTTGTCTATTGACAGCGACTGGTTATAGGCATGCCAGCGATGCCAAGATTTTTCAGCCACGTGCCGTTTCCAGTAGTCCTTGACTTCGTTAGTTGAGGCATGCGCCACGTGCTGGAAGCCCACCAGCTCGAGCCCTAGCTCCGGCGCCAGCTGCTGCGCCTCCTCAGCAGTGTTGAACGTCGGCGCAGGTTGAATAAAGTCCGGGCCGCGCATTTTCTGCACTTTAAACCTCCTTTGCTGCCGCAGCTTCTCTTCTTCCTGCGACAAAGGCTCCAGGCGCGGCCCCTCCTCCGAGAAGCGGCTAGTAAACTCGCTGGCCTTAGACGACACCCAGACCCGTATTTCTTTGTTCTCGAGGTGCGCGTTCCAGTTCCGCGGATTGAGCATCCCCTCAATCCACTGCGCCTGCTCCGCCACCTTTCTGCAGCTGTGGCCCGGCAGCAGGTACTGCGAGTTGACGGTGTCCAGGCCGTGCTGGCCCGCCCCGGCAAACACCCTCAGGTGCGCGCCGCCCGAGCCCGCCGCTCCCCAGGGCGGCGGGCCGCCCCCCCGCGCGGAAAAGACCTCGACTTGCTTCAGCTCGCGCACCATGGTCTCAGCCGGCTTGCGGCTGCTCTTGAGTGTCAGCAGGTCAGCCCAGCCCCTTTTTCCAACACGGGCCCACTTCCGTTCGTTGATACGCACCATCGGCCCCAAATGCAGGTACGCGTCGCGCACAAAGTCGGACCTTGATCTCTCGGCCAGCGACGAATTGTTCCTGCTGTCCCTCCACGCGTCGTGGCGTTTGTAGCTCGCTTTGTGCGGGAACAGCGGCCTGTGCTCCGTGCCGCCGACCACGGCGGGCACCACGCGCTCCCGCAGGTCCAGCAGCAGAAAGTCCAGCGCCGAACTCCAGTCGCCCTGGCGCACGAAGCCCCGTGGGCCGCCCGCCGGCAGTTGGTTGGTTGGCCAGGGCTGCCTGCCGAGCGGCAGCAGCTGCCCGCCGTACATCGCGCGGGTCTTGTTCTTCTGCACGCTCAGCGACGTCGCGTCCTGCAGATCGATCACCCAGCGCCGCGGCTCCTTTTCCTCGCGCATCAGCGAGCTGTTCAGGTGCAAATTCACCAGGAAGCCCGGCCGCGGCACGGGCGGCGTCAGCAACAGGCACAGCAGCGCCGCCCGGAACGCGCGCAGCCAGCCCTCCCCGACCCGTGGAAAGTTGGCGCGCGTCACAGCAATCATTTTCACGTCCTCGTCGTAGTGCGCAAAGTACTCGGCCAGCGCCGCCACGCGGAAGGGCTGCAGGTCCCACATCGTCCAGTCCGACTCCTCCCGCCCGACCCCGTACACCCGTTCGATCCGCGCGTACTGCTGCGCCTGCCGGGACAGGTTTGCCAGCCACCTCGACGTGTGCTGCCACGCCTGTACGCCCCGCGCCGATCGCAGAAAGTCCGACAGCTGCGCCAGGCTCCCCAGGTACGAACCGACCGTGCTCGACATGATATTTTTGCCCTCGCGGGGCTGCCACGCAGCGAACTCCGACAGCAAAACGGGCTTGCCCAGCGCGTCCTCTAGCCTAACGACGTTTGCATGCTCGCGCGCAAACTCCGCGAACCTGCGCACGTGCCTGACGTGGTTCGCCAGTGTGCTCTTGCTCGGAATCGGGCCCGTGCGTTCGGGGTTCCACTTGAGCTCCAAGAACTCCTTGAATCTGGTCAGCTGTGCCTGCAGCTCGCCCTCCGCCTCCTCTACTACCCGGTGGGTGTCGTCGCCCTCGCCCGACTCGTCCGACTCGTCGCCGCGCAGGTCGATCGCGGCCAGCCCCGCAAACGTCCCGAGCCCCGGCTCCGCGCCAGCCAGCAACTCCTCGCCGTCTTCCTCTGCCATGCTTCGCTGTTTTCCTCCCCCTTTTTTTTGTTTTTTTTTTCTGGCCTTGCTTTCTTTTAAAATTTTTTTTTGGGCCCAAAGTTTTCTTTTAAGTTCAACAGTACAAACTGATCAAGACAGGTTTTTGTGTCAGGAGGCGAAAAAAAAAAGCCTTTGCCCCCAAGTCATCCTGCGCGCTCTTGTCGATTGTTTGTGCACCTGCCCTTTTCTTCCCTTCCCCCCTCCCCAAAAAAACCTGCAGAGACAGAGAAAATATATAGAGGTAGCTTTTTTTTTTTTTTTGGTTGTTGTCTATCTCACCCTTCTCTCTCTCTTTTTCCAAGTGCCTTATCACACCCCGGCCCGCCACCTTTTTTGTTTTTAACCTCTAGGGTCTCACTCTTTCTGTTCGTTCCTCGCAATCTGTCTGCCGGGCGTCTTCTTCCCTGTGTCAACAGGCGCGGCGCCCCAGATCTAATGCCACTCCTTGAGAGCGGCGTCGATGGCCGCGAACACCTGCAACGACCGCCCGCCGCGCAGCGCCGCCAGCACGCGGTGCAAAAAGATCCTCGTCAGCAATTCTTGGTCCGCCGCGGGCCGTATCGCAGTCCTCAGCTGCAGCCCCCCGCCCGCGCCCAAATGGTGGTCCAGCAGCGCGGGCGACGCCAGGTAAAAAAACAAGTGCACCGGCACCAGCGGGTCCAGCCGCAGCGTCCGCGCGTGCTTCGCCTCGTCAATTGCGGCTGCTATTGAAAACATTTCAGTGCCGGGCGCCGCGTAGCAGTGTTCGCTTGGCACAAGAATTGTAGGCAGCGCCGCTCTCAGCACGAGGCCCCACGCCTCGGGCGCGACGTCCGTTACTGCGCCGACCAGCCTGCCGGCATACATTGTGAACAGGCGGTGGTGCGAGTGCGTCCCGTGCTCGTGGCCGTGGCGTCTCACGATTTCGTTCTGCACGTGCCAGCGCAGCAGCAGCTCCACGAACGCCTTCGTGCTGCCTTGCTTGCTCACGCGGCCGCTGTCTCACGCCAGTTTCGCCTCCACGAACTCGGCGAGCCGCGAGACCAGCGCCCTGCGCGGCCGCGCGTCGTGCTGCCACTGCAAGCCAGTCGGAATTTGTGTCCACTCCACGGGCACCAGCGGCTCGTCCGTGTCTTGCGCCAACACCTCGCAAAGGCGCAGGCGTAACTCGCTCCAGTCCCAGTGCTCGACCACAAAACAGAGGCTTAGCTGAGAGGCCAGCATCGTGTCGTCTGTTCGCAGGCCCCGCGACGCGCACAGCCACTCCACATACATCAAGACCACAGACCTGATGTTTGTCTCGAAAGAAGCGGCCCCGTGGGCTAAACTTTCCAGCGCGCGCCATTGCACCAATTCCTGCTCGCCAATCTCCCCGTCTGCTTCTGGTTCGTCGTCGGCTGGCGCCTGTGGCGGCTGGTCCGCGGCAACCGCGGCGCGCGCAGGCCTTGGAGAAAAAAACCTAAAACGCCTGCGGCCGACTGATGATGCTGTAGAGCTACAGCGGGGCTCCTCTGCCGTCGTCGGAAGAGGAGCCCCGCCCGGCTCTGTCGATCTTTGCCGCCGCCGCACTTCGAGTCCACCCTCCCCCTTACCGCTGGTTCAGTTCCCGGTTAGGGGGGGGGGGAGGTTCTTTTGTGCGTGCGCTGCTCCTTTTTCCTCAACCAAAAAAGGGGGTGCACGACGGCCGGCTAGAAAACTTTAAAAAAAAAACAGCGTTGTTTTCCCCGGGGGGCAGGGGGGACGCGGTGGGGCCCCCCGAACAAAGCAGTGCGTGGTATCAGCTATGAGGGAGAAAGAAAGGTCGGGGGGGCAGGTATAAAAAATTACCCACCCTCCCCCTCCCATCCCTTCTCCCCCGTGGCTAGCTTCCCAGGAAAAGAATAAAGAAGTTTTTGAAAAGGGATGGAGCAAAGAAAGAATTCCTTGTGCACTTTTTACACATGTTTTTCGGGGCTGTGGCGCGGGGTATTTTTTGGTTATGTGTTTTTGTTTTGTATTTTCTGTTATAAAAGAACGAACAAATCGATATTGAGTTTGCAGACTGTTTAAAAACCAATTCTCAACAAACAAAAAAAACCCCAACAGAAACGAAAAAAAAAGCCAGAAATGGACTCAAAAGCCGGGACAACTGTTTTGGGATTGCCTGACCTCGTCGGGTATATCAAAGACTTCGTCGACCCCGCGGCACAGGCTCTCTTGCAGGCCTCAGCCCGCTCCTATCAGGACTCCGACCAAGTGAAAAAGGCCCGCATCACAAACTTTTTGCTCTATCAACACTTGCTTGCACTTCTTCTCGACAAAGACCTTTCATTGACTGACCTGAGACAGAGATTCCTGGCATCACAAAGCTATTGGCTCTATGAGCTAGATACGAAGTCCGACAAGGGGCAGCACGTAGATGGTGCGAACGTGCAGCTCCTCCGAGATGAGGCTGAATGGAAAAGCCTAGTTTCAGACATCAAACGTAACGGCAAAGTCAGCTTCGCCCCGATGTTTGTTCCCCGTTTGTCAAGTTCCACGGACTTGGAAACTGGCGGCGACTACCCTGAAGCAAAGCAACTTGCAACGAAATACTGGAAGGCCATGGAAAAAGCGACGCATTTTCTCGCTCCGGAAACCAACCGGCTCAGGTCGCTAGTTATCGATCGGGACAAGAAAAACATGTCGCGTGACGAGCAAGTTCAAACGACGCTCCGAGAGGAGAACCAGAAGTGGTTCCCTTTCACCTCGACTCTGCAGATAGCCCACCTGTGTTTACACAACATGACACTAAAACTAAAGGCGGGGGAGATTTCAGAACGTCGTCCTGGCGCAGACGGAGCTGTGCTTAGCTGGCAAGAACGTCTTTTGGCTCCTCGACTGCAAGCAACTCACGAAGTTTGCTATTACGCGGGGGCCGTCAGAATGGAAAGAACGGTTTGAGGGTCTGCTGGTCCGGCAATCGGGCAAGGAAGACGGTACACTGAAAATAGACACCGCGGCGTTTAGCTTAACTGAGATATACTCGTGTTTTGTGAAAAGAAGGGAGATCTTGCTTTGCAGCGACGCGATGGTCGATACGACGGAAAAGGATGATATACAGATTGCAATTTGTCCAAACCTGCAAACGATAGAAATCAAAAGCAAGCGCGAAACAACGCGGGGATCCACACGGAGCAAATCGGCGCCCGTCGTCGAGAGACCAAAGTCCTTTGCGTTGAAATTGTTAGGCTGTGAAGAACTTCGCGACGTCGCTCTGCCCCTGGCTCTCAGCTGCCGTAACACGAGCGTAGACATTCAGCTTTTGAACAGTCTCCGTACTGTCACGCTGCCTGCCACCTGCGTGGTCCAGGGGCTGTTTGAGCTGAAATTGAACAACTGTGGAAGCCTGTGCAAAGTCGTTGCCCCTAAGGTTTTCACGTGCAAGCAGATGCGGCTCGTAGGAGAGAAGTCGAGGAGCCTCGACCTTTTCGCACTGGCTGCGAACTGCAACTGTGACGGTGTTATGACACTGCGCTTCGTTGACTGCGACTTCCAAACAATTGCTATACCTACAGCACTTAAGTGCCAGAGCCTCTGCCTGAAATTCGAGAAGTGCAAGGAGCTTACGACCTTGGAGCTGCCCGCCGAGCCGCTTTGGCAGAACTCTGAGCTGTCTTTGGACCAATGCGAGAAACTTAAAACGCTGACCTTGCCAATGAGGGACAAAGGAACGCACCAAGCAGAATTTACAAGGATGCCGGTGCCAGAAAATTGTCGCCAGGCTCAGGGCTGGGTGGTAACCAAGTAAAAAGACACAAGAAAAATACAAACAACGCCCCCCTTCCCTCCCCCCCCCCCCTTCCCTCCCCCCCCTTCCCTCGATGTTTTTTTCTAGATACCTTCGCTGAGTTGCGCGGGCTCGCGCGCCATGATGGTCAAGAGTTTCAACTCAGTCTTTGTTCTCAGTATTAAAAAAAAAGAAAGACATAATGCGCAGAGAACGTACCCGTTAACTGTTTTTAAAAATACTGTTTATACTTTTACTAGGACCCACGCAGTCACACAACGCTAGCGCCCACTTCAGAGTTGCCGCTAGCGTTGTGTCCTCAGCGGTGGGGTCGTGAACTGTTCACCAGAAAGAAACTAGTGCGGGTTGAAAGCGGGTGTAGACGATTGGCAACTTGTCTAAAATTCGGGTTGGCCGCTAGCGCCGTGTTGATCTGCAGGCATACGCCCGAGCTCGCACCGGGGGGGGCTACCGCCGGTGCGCGAAACTCGTCGCTGCACAGCAGCAGCAGCAGACAGATTCGGTCGGCTCCGCCGACCGGAACTTGAGCAAGCGTGTCAAAGTCGGGACGCGCGCTCACAAACTACCCCCCCCCCTCCCCCCCTCCCCACGCCTTGTTCTTTCATCTGCTAGAAGATTGATTCCAGAGGGACAACATCGTCTCTGCCGCCTCCTCGTTTTCAATCTCTCGCGTGTCCCGCCGTGCCTGTACAGCAGGGTGTGCTGCTGGGGCCTGTTCCGTGGTCGAGGTTCGGCGTGCTGCTGGGGCCTGTTCTGTGGTCGAAGCCCTTTGCATGAAATGCAACAATCTCAAGCGTTCAAACGTGTGCGCCATTTGAATCAAGAATTTGGCTTTTTTTCTGGTTTGGGCTTATTGACTGGTGCTTTCGTTTCGAATTCTTACCTGCTGTAAAAGAACCCTGCATACGTCAGGGTGCTTTTGACAATAATCCTCGAAGGCCCAGGACAGAAGCGCTTTGGTGTTTTCTTTTTGTTGTAGATTTTGGCTTGCTAATATTTGGAAATCTCCCTTACTACAGTCTACAGCTTTCACGTCTTCACGCAAACGCAGGTAGTTCCACAACCAAGTCAGAGCATAAAACTCATTATCAACTTTTTTGTGCATCCAATCATTCGCCCCTGGCACGTTCTTCCACATCTCCTGTGCGCCAAAAAATCTCTCGACATCCAATTGCATGTCCTTATTATTATGCGTGACTAAATTTTCAGAATCAGAGCGCAAGCGACAGAGCAGGCGATCCTCCGGGAACCGGAAACATTTCAGTATAGGTTCTAGCAGCCAGCACGGTGCTTGGGGCGCTGTGTAAGGACCCAGCAGCTCGCACTGTTCGTGTGCAGCATTGTCAGCGTAAACTTTGCGTTCCTTCAGGCAATACCACTTCGGGCCGCCGCCTTGGCCGGTGCTCGTCATTTTGCAAGACCTCCAGTCAAACTTCTTGCACTCACGTTTGTGGGTTGTGATTTCGTATTGACGAAGGCCAAGGAACCCACAACGCAAGCAGTACATGCCGCAGGGGTAGGTTTTCTGTAGCGCATCTAGTAGAGATTCTTCGAAACCTTCCAAGTGTTTATGCTCGTGTACTTTGCTGCGGGCAAATATCGCGGCCCCCGCTCGGTAGCGTGCGTTTTCACAGCACGCGTACCATTCGCTTCTCGCAGGCACCTTGGCATACAAGGCTCCCATTAGCTGCTGAATAAAAAAAGGACCAGTCTCACTGGGCGAGCAGGGCGTGTACTCTCCGCAACTCGAGCAGACCAGGAGAATGTTGTTACAGTTGCGAGCAATGATGACCAACGTCGCAATAAGAAACCCCCGTATAGATTGTTGACTGCTGCTTTCGAAGGGAATCACTAGACAATGGCCGCCGCCCGAGGGTTGTTCATTCCGGGGGTGTTTTTTTACGAGCTTCAAAAAATTGCTCCTGGTTGCAACCCGCCAGACCGAATAGATGTTCGCTCAGTTTGCCGTAACAGCAAATACTGGTCTGCATAGCAGCAAAAGAAAAAAAACACCAGGCTTTATTTTTTTCTCCTATATATTAAAGTAGAGAACGGGCAGAGAGGGGGGAGGGAGAGGGGTGGGGTACAAGGGGGTGGGGGGCCGCTTTATTGGAATATTTAAAGAAAACCCAACTACCAAACATGGTCACGCCGGGGGGGGCCGGGGTTTTGTTGGGCTTTTTTTTTGTATTTCAGGAGGAGAAGAAAGCGGGGTGGGAGGGGGAGGAGAGGGAACAACGCCCTTTTGTTTACCTTGTCTTTCAAAAGCTTGGCTATTTTTTTTTGGTCCTTTGACTGTGCCCGGCCCTTTTCTTTCTGGCATGGCGACGACAAGTTCAACGTCGTCTGCTTTCCAGGGCTTGTTGGCCGGCTGGGCAGCACGGACCGAGGGGCTGCCGCCGGAGCCCAAGGGCCTACAGGTGGCAGTAGCGCAGGCCCCAACACTACCAAATGTGGTGCCTCTGGGCCCCGCGCGAGTAGAGGCCCAGCGCTGGCTGCGGACGGAGCTGGAGGCTCAGGGCGTGCAGGGGGCCGCGCTGGCCACGGTGCTGCGCACCTTGCAATACCGCGATCGTGCGGGCCTGTTGCGGTTGACAGAAGACGACCTGAAATTCTTGGTTACCAATGCCAGGCCCCGGCTAGAGCCTGACCTGGCGCTGCTGCTGCACGATATTCTGCGCGACGAGGACGGGGGCGGTTTTGAAAGACGACGCACAAAGGTGGAGGATGCCAGTGACGGCCAAGGGGAGCCTGGCTGAGAGACAGGGGCAATCTGGCGGGCAGCAAGAAGTGGGGGGCTGGCGCGCAATGCTTGCGTCGGAGAGGGTGGGAGGGGGGGGGGGGGGGGAAGGTTGGCGACGCTTGGAATGGGAGCCTGCCCATTATAGTTGCACTCCCCTGCGAACGATATTGTCAAGCTCATGTCCATAGCTGTAGTTCTCCTTCTTCTTTCTATCCGTCCCTGGTGGCAAAAACTCTGTTTTTTTTTCCTTTTCCGGTCGTGCAGAAATTCTATTTATCATTATAAACACGAGAGATGGACCAGGATTTTTTAGGCAATTGCTGGTGGAAAACTCGGTGCCGGCCGGCCAAATCCCGCGCCTCGCCGCCGGCGCCAAGGCCGAAGCGGCCGTCGATGGCACGCTGGTCGTGTCTGTGGACGTGGATTCATTCCCCTTTAACCGCGATACGACGCCCCTCAGCACGAACGCCTTTTATTTAGCGCTGCAAGAAAACAAGGCGCTGACCGTTGTTGCTATGGTGCGTGCCGAATTACAGCTCGACGAGAGACTTCTGGCGGCCCAGCTGTTGTACATACTGGGAAAGCTGTACAACGTTAATAACGACACTGTCAAGGTCCGATATTTTTCGCGGGTTTGTGCGCTGCTGCGCCGAGGGCACTTGCACGTTTGTCGCTACCCTAGTCCTAACCCCGACCGTCAATTCGAGGTCCTCGGAAGAAGTTCCAACTCGCAAAGCCGAACTGTTGGCAGCCCTGCGCCGGATATTTACTCGTGACAACTCGTTGCAATTCGCTGGGCTGTCGCAGGTCTAGTTCTCTCAGAAGCTGCTAGACCCGTTGTACGTAGCCCAGGAATACAAACTGGACACACAAGAGTTATTGTCCTTGAGAAATTGCTTTGTTTTGTTGAACTTGCAAGACGACGACGAGAGCGGAGGTTGCGTCCAAAACGCGATAGAGAACCTGCAGGCTCTCCAAACACTAGCCGACACCTTTTCTGAGGCCAAGACGTGCCTGCAGAACTTGTTACAAGTTCAGTTACTAGAGATAGAAATCTATCAAGAAACACGCGAAACCTTGTACACGTTGCTGAACTTGCTAAAAGAGCTGTGCCCGGGCATTACCAAACTCGGGATCTCGGGGGCGAGCTGGCGTTTGTCAGGAATGGAGCAGCTGAACTTGAAGTTTCGAGGGAAACTACAAGATCTCGAGCTGGCGCCCGGTCTGGATTTCAAGGTAGTCAGGTGCCTGATCGAACAGGATCCAGAAGACAAATTTGCACCCCAGCTGCAGGTTTCGCTAGGCTCCCCAAGCTCATATTCATGCGAATATAACCTCCAGTTCGATCGCGCCACCCGCAGCGCCCCAAAACCTAACATAAGCATTGAGCTGTGCAAGAGCATTAAGATTTTGAAGTTCGAAGGCATAGCAGGGGAGGGGAAGCACAGGCCCGAGTTCGGCGACGTGAAAGTACGCCTGGTGAAAGAACGACACTGTGACGACGGTTGTGGATACCTGTCTAGCATGTGTTTGAACTCATTTAAGGCCGACAAAGTAGACATCGACCTTGGGTGCAACTTAGACCATGTGCCCCTGAGAGCCTGTGAGCTGTCTCTGCTTGCACAGGCCCCTGCTAGTATCACCAAATGCAAGTTGGCATCTCTGGTGTTGCCTCCTCAGTTCAATGACGCGCCAGTATGCATCTGCAAGTGCGTGCTGACCGGGACGTTCTTTGCCCGGTTTAACGCGCAAGTTGCCAACGGCGGGGGTAGCAAGCTCAAGTTCCATAACTGTGAATACGAAGACGAAGATCGTGCGATCCAGTTACAGAAAGAAGTTACGTGCGCGGTGCCACGGGCGTCTTTTGTGCACGACGCCCCCAACAAACGGCCTCGCCTCGAAGAGTGAGGCAGGAAAGTTTATTAAAACCTTGTTGGGAAAAAAAAAGAAAAGAGGCAGCACCAGGGCACCCGCCAAAACTAAGTACTCTGGGGCAAAGGCCGGCAGGCGGGGGATGTCTGCTTTTTTTCCGGGGGCTAGGCCAACGTTGGCGGGCGGGGAAGCATTTTTTTAGCTTGAAAATGTTCCCCCCGCCCCTCTCCTTCTCTCTGGGGGGGGGGGGAACCGGACACCGGTAAGAAGAAAAAAGGCGAGGGCTGGCAAAAAAGGGGGGGGGGAGGAGGGGAGAACCGGTAAAAAAAAAGGAGCAACAGGCCCCTTTGCGAGAGATCAAAGGCGGCCGTGTCCCTGTCCCCCCCCCCCAAAAAAAAAGAACCAGCCAACACCGAATTCTTTTTTTTTTCTTTGAGTGGCTTACTTTTTTAAAGGCCGTTCTACACCACACGCCCTGCTCGGAATGGAACACGTGGCGTCTGCGCTGGTGCCCTTCGAATTCCGCGGCAATGACGATGCGGCCGATGATGATGACAGGTACACTGGCCCGTTCGCGCCGCCGCCGCGCAGCACGAAGCACGGACCGAACTCACCTCCGCGGTGGCAAAGTTACAACCACGACGATGGGGCCGGAGATGCCAACGCGCCGCCCGAGCCGATGCGCCCGCTGAGCCTTTACCCGGGGCTGGAAGAGGCTGAGCGGGAGGACGCCCAGCAGAACCCGGGCGCAGACGAATCTTTCTGCTTTGCGTGCCAGTTCATGCCCAGAGGACAATGCGACAACAGAGACTTTGCGCACTTGCAGAGCTTATTCGACGAGTGGGGCGACAGGAGCCCGTTGGTGGTGCTGCGGTGTGTGCAGCAGTGGTACCGCCGGCGCTGGCAGGACGAGCGCAACCAGCACTGGCTGCTGAGCACATACGGTTGCACATCGTGAGCCATCGCGCCATGCCCCCGGAAGTTTTCAGAAAGAATGCGATGCGTACGAACCAGGCGCTCCTGTACCACCTTGTGACACAGGGCCTGCTGCGCGAGAACGACGACGGGACAGTGCGAGAGATAGATGAGAATAGCTTTAGAAAATATCAGAGCCTAGTATTAGCCAGCGTCAAACTACAGACCAGTGCGCAGTCCACTTTACGGCCAGAGCCGTCCTAATAGGCCGGAACGCAGCGCGGCAAATGTGTTACAGCAAGAGAACGAAAGAGAAGAAATCCTATCACAGATGCTTTTTTGATGGGCGCGAGCCTCTGACAGAAAAAAGAATATTTTTGTTTTTTTGGTTGTTATTGTTCGCCAAGAGGTCCGGAGAAGAATTTATAACTGCCAGAAGCTTGAAGAAAGCATTTTTTCATAAAACAGACCCTTTTGTGAAGGAACATTTTTGTCTCTTTTTGATTCTACTACTACTCGCCAGGAATATCTTTTTTGGTGTACTGCTGCATTTTCTCAGTCTAGTGAGCACCATATGGTTTTTTTACTCGTAACAGACAGAAAGGACGCCGCCAAACCAAAAAGAAAAAACAAATGAATAGAATCTCCTGATGCGCAACAGAATTTCCTGCCCCTCCCCGCGTTTGGTCGCTTCTAGTCACAGTCCGAGTCACTGCAATCAGCGCAAACTCCCTTGGGGTTTTCACTGAGCCACTTGCGTTGGGTAGGAGCTGTTACACCCGTTTCGAGCAGATCCTCCCACTTCACGGTGTACTCTCTTTCAGCTCTGTAGGCGTCTCCCAACAAATTCAGCATCGGCAACGAAACGATTTTCTGTATGGCTTCTTCGATTTGGTCGCTGCTCTGCACTTCCGATAAAATTCCGTCCAGTGGCAGATGCCTGAGAAATTGGTGTTTGCACTTGTCATTGTTCTGGTCCAGCGACAATCTGAGTTCCATCACTGTTTTGGCGGTCCGGATCGTGTGTTTGCAATACAACTCCAAATTCGTAGTAACGGGTACAGATTCGCCGTAGCGTCTGCCAACGTCAATGTTCAGACAGCCACGCGTATCTAACTCTTCTCCGTTTTCGTAGTAATGGTAGGGAACTGCTCCGGTGATACCATAATTCTCAAACCCCCTTCCCAGGGTCACCCTCTCGATCTGTTCGACAAGTGTCTTTTGCACCGCGCGGAGTTCGCCTTGCTTGGCCACGGTGGCTAACGGCAGCAAGGAGAACTCGAGACGCTTACAGGTCGTGCCTAGCACGGCCAAGGAGGACGGGGAGTACGAGATGAGCAATTCTATTGCTCTGCCCTCCAGCAGCTCGAGCAGATCCAACAAGGAAGAACAACCGTGTGCACGTTTCTGTTTTTTGTTCGGCCGCGCAGGGTTTTTCGTTCCGTCGTCGGAGGCCGTCGAGATTGCTTCTCCAAGAAAAGACATACTGCTACACAAGAAAAGAATATCAGTATTGTTGAAAAAGAAGAGCAGTACAAGGCGTAACACAAACAAACTTCTCTCCTTTCTCTCCTTCTTCGTGATGGATGTCGTCGGTCGGGGGGGAGGGGGGAATGCACGTGTGTCTAGTGTGTGCGTGTACACATGTGTGTACGTGTGTGTGTACGTGTGTGTGTAGTGTGTGTGTAGTGTGTGTGTGTGTGTACGTGTGTGTGTAGTGTGTGTGTGTGTATAAGTGTGTAGTGTGTGTGTGGCGTGTGTGTAGTGTGTGTATAAGTGTGTGTGTATACATGTGATACGTGTGTGTGTATACGGGTGTGTGTATACGTGTGATACGTGTGTGTGTATAAGTGTGTGTGTGTGTGTGTGTATACGTGTGATACGTGTGTGTGTATGAGTGTGTGTGTGTGTATACGTGTGATACGTGTGTGTGTACGTGTACGTGTGTGTGTCGTCGGTCTGTGGAATGCATGTGTGTCGTCGGTCTGTGGAATGCATGTATGTCGTCGGTCTGTGGGAATGCATGCGTGTGTGTACATGAATGCATTGCTCTGACACCGCCTTTCGCAACCTCTGTATAGGACTTAATTATGGGATCTGGTTTTTCTGTGTGTATGTGTGCGTATGCACAGAAAGCCTTCTGTGCGTGGGTTACTGCTCTTTTCTGTGTATCGATTGTGTGTTAAAAGGGGGTTGTAAGAGAAAGAGAGACATCATCTTCGCATCGTCACAAGGGAAGGGATGGGAGGGGGCCGACATCTGACATATTCATAATATGACCAACATTGAGCAAAAAGCCCATTGGGCGGCCACAATGGTTAGAAAAAAGAGTGCGATTGGGTAGCTCAATGACAACGATCAGTTGTCGGCCCCCACCCCCTCCCTCCCTCATATTGGCGACCATATTTTACACTCATGTGAAATGATTGTGATATTTGTCGTTGTATGTGCGTGCAAGCACAAAGTTGCGTGTTACTGTCTACCCGTGAGTGCAAAAAAACTGTGTGTAAACTATCTAACTATGTTTGTGTTTGTATGTGTTTGTGTGTGTTTGTGTGTGCTTTTGCTGGAAGTGTATACAGGTAATTGAGTGTGTGTGAGTGTGTAGGTGTTTCTGTGTGTGGGCGTGTGTGTGTGTGTGCTTTTACTGAAAGTGTATACAGGGAATTGAGTGTGTACGTGTGTGTATGTGTTTGTGTGTGTGTGTGCTTTTGCTGAAAGTGTATACAGGGAATTGAGCGTGTGTGTGTGTGTGTGTTCTGAGTATACAAGAAGTTGTATGTCATCTGTGTAACAGTAAAAGATCTTACTGTCGTACAGTGAAACACACACACACACACGCGCGCGCGCGCGTGCTCGGTCCAACGCCACACAACCCGACATACACCTTTGACACATTCATTCGCACATCCCACACACATACACACACACAAAGGCACACGACTAAAAAAAGCAAAGTGCAAAACCAGGCCGTAAACTCACGCAACTAAAGACACTACACCCAACACACGTCTTTACACGACTAAACAGACAAGAAAAAAAAAAATTTCATACATTGACACTAAGCTGCACATTCATTCACGTAAGCACACACACACACACACACACACACACACACCTAAACACAAAAAAAAGCACTCACCTGTTTTTTTTTCTGTTAACAGAAAAGAACAACAACAACAATGAACGAGGGCCCCCTGCACTTCGACGTTGCTCCCACCGCGACCCCTCCCTGCCTGAGATCAACGGATATCAAGTCGCTACAAAGGCTGCGCGAGGTCCTGATTTCAACAGCGTCAACCGGAGCCTGCGTTGAAGTCGTGCTCAACGCAGGCGCCGAACCGGTCAGCAGAGACCGAGTGTCGCCGCACGCCTGGTTTGACGAGTTCGAGAGCGAGCTTGGGCCGGGGGACAAGCGATTGTGGTCCAGGATTGTATCCTTTGCGACGAGCCGCTGCATGTTCCAGTCTTTCATGCTAAGGCTACCCACCAAGGAACTGTTTCTGCACCTTTCGTCCGCTCGGCTGGCCGAGGCACTGCAGGGGCTGGCACCTGCCCAGGCGGAACATCGTCTGCAGGGCTTGTGTGCTGCGCCCCTCGACAACGCTCTGGCCAGGAATTGCCCCCTCATGCGCGGGGTAATAGTCGGTGATCCCAGCCCTTCGCAGGCAGTGGTGGAGCTTTGCCTGACGCCAGCGGACTTTGTGTCCCGCGTCATCGGCCAGAACGTTGACAAAGTTCGCCTGCACGAGTTAGGTTCCGTCCTGGTGTGCACGGAGGCCAGCCACTACTGGTTCGTCCAGCCCCATCCAGCTTCACCCCGTGTCCCGTCTTTCAATTCTCTGGTTGCGCTGCACGAGAGCAAAGGCGTGAAGTTCCTTGAATTATTCCGTGTACCCGACGACTCATCGTCGGATTCTGAAAATGTCCACAACGGTACTACTGAGCCGCAGCCCGCCGCGCAAGAGCAGTTCCCTCCGGCGGCCCAGCGCCAGATCTGCAAGGCCTGGGTAGTGGCCCGCGATACACTGGTGGTAATCGACGCGCTCCCGCGCAGCCAGACCCTTTGACGGGTTCCTTGGGCGCCGGCCCTACGAAGCAGCAGCTAGAGTTAATCCTACTGGAGATGCGGGCCAAGAGTCTTTTTGCAGCAGTTTTGTTTAAGGACGAATTTGCAGACTACGACCCGTCAGAAAAGAACCAGCCAGAGGAATTCAAGGAGTACGAGAAAGTGGCCTCTCTAGAGGGCCTGCTGCGCCCCCTGAGCCACGAGCTCAAAGCACGAGCCGCGGTCTATCGCAACGAAGGCTACCTCCTCAGCGTATGTCTAATGCAGGTGGTGGATAGTACTCTGGACTTTGTGCTCAGGGTGGCAAAGTGGGAGCAAATCATCGACCGCGAGCTCAAGAGAGACGAGGCTGCAACCAACAAACGGCGCCGGCTGGATCAATAAAAAAACAACCAGAGAACGATTCCTCGTCCCCCCTTCGCCTTTCCTTTCCCCCCCCCCCCTTCTCCAGCCAAAAAAAGAGTCTGTATTAAAAAATGTGTTACTTAATATTTGTTCTGAAACGGGCGCGATTTAAGTAGCACACTGAATTTTGGTTTCAAGATATGGCCAAGACACCCCTAGAATAATACAGAAGATGGCCTTCTGAATGTTATATTAAATCCCTTTCCCTTCAAAAGATCCCGTCCTCTCGTCTTTCCCTCCTCTCTTGCCGCAAGCCAAAAAAAATTCTTACACCTTTGCCAAACCCTACTTGGTTTCTTCCAAAATCACTCTTGTGCGTCCCCCCCCTCTCTTTTTCTCCCGCCTGTTTTTTTCCCTTTATTGCTGGACCCTTTTTTGTAAATTCAAAGAAAGAATGGGGAGAAGACGGAAAAAAGGAGGTGCGCCGGGCCGATATCTGTTTCAAAAGTTGAAGCTTTTAAGCTAAAAAAAGAATGCAATCTCCCAACACTGCCGCGACAGAAACAAAACGCTCGGAGGACCCGGTCGACGTTATTTCGCACGTCGAAGAATTCCAACACCTAAAAAACGACAGCAAAAACTTGATCATCACGTACGGGCCTCCCGGAGTTGGCAAGTCCAGAGTACTCGATGAATTTCTTGTGAAACTCTTTTCGAGAACAACCAGGCCAGATCTCAGTGACAAAAAGCATTGGTACAACGGCAACATCGATGACCTGGTCAATCGGCACAGCGGGTCTGTGCGGGGCTGGATCGAGGTCGAAGAAGAATTAAACCACAGAGGGGAGCAACAACAATGTAGGCTGGCCAATTCAAAAGCATTTCGCGATTATGTCCCGCGCAAGAGAACGCAAGCCTATTTTGCTGCCCGGAAAGATACACAGGGTCTGGACGAGCTCAATGATACCCTGGTGCAGGTGGCTCTAAGCCTCGGCGCAGGGGTCTTGATGGAAACGACCGGTGCCTATGGCAAGGGATGGGAGGCATTGCAAGGCCTCTTGTGGATCTGCTCGCTTGCTAGACAGCACGGCTACACTATTTACATCCTCTGTCCCCTAGCCAAACTACCCTTAGTAGAGAAAAGGCTCAATGAACGTCGGGGCCAGCTCAACGCCCATAACCCCAAAGAATTGTACCACAACTCGTACAGAAACATGTTGTACGAAATTCAGCCCAGCCTTGGGATAATCGCAGATCGCCTGTACCTTGTTATGAACAACGAACCGACCAAAGAGATCGGATCGATGGTACTCTCTCGACCGAAAAGTTTCCTTGTCAAAGCCAATCGCGTTCAGCAGCGTTCAGAGTCAGCAGACCTTGGAGCTGGCAAACAAACTTAACCAAATACATTTCATGCAGAGTTCAGCAGCCAAGACAAGTGCAATCCAACTTCGTGTAAGGCAGCTGAACAGGCGACGACGCAGAACAGCGATCCGGCACGATACCGTGCGGCAAGAGCCTGTGCACTAAACATTTTATAAAAATAGTGAAACACTGTACAGGGCGAGATCCAATTGAATTTCTCTAGTTCCACATATGTTCTTTTCCCTGTGTTTCTCACACTTGAACAGCGAAGGAGAAAAGAAATTGGCAGCCAAAAAAAACTAGACGTTTGACAATAAAAAAAATATTTACTACTAAAAAAAAAAGTAGTTACTTCCTTTGTTCACGCTCTGAATTTTGTTTTCTGCAAACATGCAAAAGTTAGGAACTGGAACCCTCTTTTAGCACTACTACGCTTGCTTTTTTTTTAAATTTCTCTCCCTTTCTTTTTTTTGACTTGGAAGCCACCTTCTTCCCATTCAATTTGAGCCGGCACTGCAGCTTATTTGAATACCAGTGCCCGTTCGCGACGTCTAGGCGAGGTGCCGCGGGCACGACCCAGAAAACGCGCCGGCGAGAACTCAGGAGTTTGTGGTCCGTTTCCGACACCACGAGGCAGCCGCAGGTGCCACAGGTCTCGACGAGCGTAGTTTTGGCCTCGCCGCCATTGACGACCGCATCGGCCTTGTCAGCCAAATTCAGCAACATGCTGTGCCAGGGCCCGCTCGCGACTTCTAGCGCGGCCGACGCGCGCTCGGCCAGGGCCCTCTCGGCCTCCAGTGCCTCTTCCTGTCCCAGGCCCCGCTGTGCCAGATAGTGTGCCAGGCCCCGAACCAACGCCTGGGCAAGCTGGAAGTCCTTGTGCTCGGACATTTCTGTGTGCGGCACTTGGTGATCCCCCTCTTCTGTGGGTGTGAAGATGGAAAGGAGGGCGGGGGGGGGGGGGGGGGAGGAGCGGAGGGCAGCGCCTGCCTGAAGAGCGCTTGCCTACAAAAGTAGGCCAGACCGCAAACAACAACAAAGGAAACTTCGACAGCTAGCGCAGGTGCAACAGAGAAGTGCGGGGGTGTTGAGAAGGCTTGGGGTGCGAGGGTGGTACTAGGTCAGGTGAGAGAGAACGAATGCTCTCCCCCTCCCCCTTCCCCTCCCCAGAAAAAAGCTCGTCCCCGAGCCCCTCACCCCTAAAGCTTGGCCCCGACATATTCCTTTCTCTCCTGTACCCCCCCCCCTCCCCGGCCGCTCCAGGGGCTCCTGTACGAGAGGGGTAGAAGAAGAGACAAGGAGGGGGGCCGCTAGAGGGGGGGGCCTGGTTTGCACCTGCACAAGCATAGCGCAAATTAGGCCCCCCCACCCAGCGGCCCCTCGGCGGCCCCCCCTCCCCCAGCGGCCCCCCCCCCCCCCGCGCGCCTACAAGTGAAGAAGGGAGAGAGAAATAGCAAGAGGGACACATACAGTCTCCAGAATCGACACTTTGCAGTGCGTGCCTCGCCTCTCTCCATCCCTCCCCTCCTTTCCTATCCTCCCACACACACAAAATCCTCCCCCCCCTCCCCCCCTTCCCCATTCCCCGGGGGGCGCCCCGGCCGTATTTCTCGCTCGTCCCCCCCTCTTGAGCAGTTCCTACCTTGTTTTGTGTCTATTTTTGTTTTTGCAGAAGGTACACAACCATGAGCAAGTACTTGGATTCTGAAGCGGCCGGCGGGAGCGACGAGAGCAGCAGCCACTGGGAGGAGTCCTTGGACAGCGAGGAATCAGAAGAGAGCGACGGCGGGTCGTTTATCGCGGACGACGACGAAGAAGAGGAGGAGAAGAGTGAGGACGAAACAGTGTCCAAGAAACGTGGGCGCCGCGAACCCAGCCCCGCTGGCCAGGCCAAGAAGTCCAAGAAGAGCAAGAAGAGCAAGAAGATCAAGAAAAAGAAGGAGAAAGGAGACGAAGACCGAACCGCCAAGAAAAGAAAGACCGACGAAGAAAGCAAGCCCAAGAAGAAGGCGAAGCCCGCGAGGGGGGACAGCTCTGCGTCCACGTCGGGTTCTGAGGACGAGGCGGAAGACAAACGCGCGCCCGAAGTGCAGACCGCCGCGCAGCTGCAGCCCGGCCAACAAGTCAACCATTGGGAAAACCATAACATAGAATTGCTCATCAAGATGCCCGGCGCCCTGACGGTGAAGTTCGCCGAGCACAGCGCCCTGCTGAAGGCGGTCTGGTCGGTACGGCACGACCCGCGCGCTCAGCCCCAGCAGTTGCATGCCAAGCAAAAGGTTCCATGACTGAGCAGGGGCTGCCCGGCAACAACGACAACTCCGGGACTACTGGTACACGGAGCCGTGGCAACTGGGGCTGGAGCGCGCGGCTGCGCGGGAGGAAGCCCCTGAACCGCAAGGGCCTGGCGGCGCTCGGCGTCTTCGGCAAGGACAAGGCAGTGCAGCAAGTGCGCGTAGGCACCTCGAAGGCGTTGCGCGGCCTGCACTGGCGCCCGCCCCATGAATTGTCAGGGAACCACAAGAAGTTTGAACCCGTGGCTCGCAACCTGCACAGCCTGGGCCGCGACGTGTTCAACGAGCTGACCGTGGGCGATATTGGCCACCTGGTGGTCTTGCCCGCTATCCCCTTCGATCGCTCGGCGCCCCAGCCGCGGATTACCGCGTCCAATGAGGCCCTGTACGTCATGATGACCCTGCGCGCCCCCGCGGGCAAGGGGGCCGTGGATGGCTTGCCCTACGTCGCGTTGCAGACCGGGCTGGCCACGTTCGTAAGCCTTGGGCTGGCGGCTCACTTGTTGCCGCACCTGGCCGCTATCGAGCACTGCGGTAACAGAGCCTACGACGAAAGGGGCCAGGCCAAGGGCTTCATTCTACCGTCGGGTTTGCTGGAGGTGGTACGCAAGCGAGCCATTGACCCCAACTGGCTCCCGCCGCGCTAGGTGGAGAGTTGCCAAGAATCCGAAAAAGCGGCGGAGGCGGCGGCCTCGTCGTCGTCGTCGTCATCGGCGCGCGCCGATTCGTTACCAGCCGGCCTAAAAAAGGAGCTCAAGGCGTTTGGCGAAGCACTAAGCGTAGTCCAACACTTCTTTTCGGAGTCAGCCGCCTTTTACCGCGCAGCCGCCGCCCAGAACACGAACTTCGCGCGGGCACAAGAGAAGAGCGCGGCCGCGATCGTGGGCGGGAGCAAGGCAGTGCAAGGGCTGCTGGAGGAGATTTCGGCCATGACCGCGCCGGCGGCGTTGCCAGCGGCGGAGCCACCAACGGCGCCGTTGGTGGCGCCGCCCGAATCTCCGGGGCCATCGGCGGAAAACGAGGGCGTGCGATCGGACACTTTGTAATACAAAGGAAAAAAAAGTAGTGCAAACCAATCCTAAAACCCACCCCCCCCCCTTCCCCCCGCTTCTCCCTCTGTGCCCTCGTCCGTACATTTACTCTCGCTCTTAATAATAATTAAAAAAAAGAGAAACCAAAAAAAAGTAACAAGAAAGAGGAGAGGAGAGGGCAACGCGACGAAGCGCGGGGGGTTGTGTGTGTGTGTGTTCGGAAGTCTTAAAAATGCACTCGACAAAAAAAAGGGGGGGGCTGTAGACAGAATCCTAAGCGCGAGGGTGGGCTTTTTTTTTTTTTTTTTTTCTGTCTGGTCGCTCCCTTCCTCTCGCCTGACCTCACAATGCGCTCTTGGATTCAACCACCCTCACCCCCCTCCCCTCCCCCATCACCCCCCCACCCCTTTTTTTTACCCTCCCGATTCCCCCGCTCTCCTCCCGGCCCATCACCTCCCCCCCGGCCCCTTTCGTTTTTATGTTGGCCCACCCCTTTGTCCGGCCCTGCCGGCCTCTCCTTAAATCTGTTGTTCTTCACCGGGGAGGGGGAAAAAAAAACAAACCGTTAGTTAACAAACCTAGTCCGACGTCCAAAAAAAAGAATGCAGTGCGTTTTGTTGCCAATGAAGGCAACGAAGGACTGGCTTAAATCAAGCAATGCAACATACTCCCCGCAATCATCCGGACAACGGCCAAGGTACGGCTGTCGCGTCCCCAGCACCAAACAGCCGCTGGAGCAAGCCCGTCTGCCCACGTTTCTAGCCGTTGTGTGCGACGAGGATGCCAAACCCATAATGACCGAGATCGCGGCTAGGGAGGCTATCTTGTTATCGCGTCTGTTTGAGTGCGCGGACGACCCCACCAAGAGGCTTGTGTTGTACAAGGCGCTGTCGCTCCCGCTAGGGGTTCTTTTTATACTCAAGGAAGACATTCCAATCACGAATCGTGGCTACTTGATTGCGAGCCCGTTCCCTGACCCACCGAGTGCTCTGGAAATCAACGGCCGCCAACAAGGCGCGGCTGAATACGAGGAAATGAAAGGTTGGTGGGTACTCAAGCTTGCCGCGTGCGAAAGCGACAAGCATTTCTACGGGGTAGGGGCACAGGTGCTGCTGCGCGGCGGTTTTGCGTACTTAGTAGTGGGCCGCACCAAAACATATTTATATTGTCTGAGTTGGGGCCAGATCTTGGCCAGGTGCCGCTCGATTAAAGGCTTGTGTGCGGCCGCACCGCTAGTCCAGGTGCCAGAGCTGCGCGCTGGCGCGGAGCCTGTCTGGGAGAGCATCGCTAGGCAGATGACGTGGTTGCCAAAGAGAGCCCCCTCCATTGAGTGGACCCCGGCGTTGCTGGGGGTTCTAATGCAGTGCCTGCCCGATAGGGGCCAGTTGGTGATCCAGCACGAGGGCGTGCAAACGCACTACACTGTGACCTTCAAACCTTCGTAAGAGGACAAGTTGCACGAGCAGTTATTCAACTACGAGGTAAGCGACGACGGCAGAGAGAACACAACAGGTTCGGCCGTGCAGCTGGAAGTATCAGCCATTACTCATGACGGCGACAAATACAACCTGGTAGAGGGGCTGTCGTTTTTTAAGCAGCCACCCCGCGGCAGAAACTGTTGTATGAGCTTTTGCAAACAAACGGGAGCGCACCACAGCAGCTGCCCCAGGCCTCGCTCGAATGAGATGGTCTTTACGTGCAGGCGCAACGACCTGTGCCTCCAGCAGGGGATTAATTACGGCAGGTTGATCAGGATAGAGAGCGTGGACCAGCAACAAACGCTTTCCTGGCGAAGGGGCCTTGCCCAGCTCAGGCACGGGCGAACGGTCAAGTTTATTGTAAACGGTTTGTACGACTGCCAGGGCGGCACGATCTCTATATTAGAACTCCGGCCCGCCGCACCGCCGGCGGCGGCAGCAGGCACCTGTGCTTGCACCAATGATCCCCCATAAATTGAACGGAAAACTTTCCCCTCGCGCCTCCTCCCCCTCCCCCCATCCCACCACCACGTTGCGTGTGCTTAGAGGAAAATGCCGACAGCAGGAAAAAAAACAAACAGAGGCAAAAGAAAACGTGTACGAAAGCCGAGAAGGGGAGGAGAGGTGTGGTTGAAGGACGGACAAAAAAAGGAGAGGAGGGGTTGGAAAGAGAACAAAACCAAGAAAGGAAAGGGTCGTGAGGTGTGAGAAGCGGATCTGGTTTAGGGAAGAGCGGCTTATTTTTTCTTTGCGTGCAGGATAGATTTCCCGGGGCGATTGGGGGGAAAAGGCGGAGGGGGGGGGAAGGAAGGGCGGGGGGGGGGGGGGATGGAGGAAACGTTGAGACGAAGCGACCAAAGTCACACCGACAATGAGCCACCCTCCCAAGCCGGGGGTGCGAAAACCGGGAGGGGAGAGAGGAGGTGTAGGTGGACAGCAAAGCAACGACAAAAAAAAAGGGGGGGCGGTGAAGGTGGTGGGGACAAGGGGGGAAAAACTATAATTTTTTTGGACTGTATTCTTCTTTTTGCAAGTCTGCAAAAGCCATGAGTTCCAGCTTTCAAGAGGGGACAGAAATTGTGGGCGAGGCTGCAAGATTAGATGGCGAGCTCAGCAGTAGTCATGCCGTCACAGAGTTTGAGACAAACACAACAAATGTCCCGGCGGACGCTTCGAAGGCTGTGACAAGCGCGACCAATGTCCCGGCGGACGCTTCGAAGGCTGTGACAAGCACGACCAGTGTCCCGGCGGACGCTCCGGCGGCCGTGACAAGCACGACCAGTGTCCAGGCGGACGCTCCGGCGGCCGTGACAAGCGCGACCAGTGTGTCGGTGCCTCTGTCAGGTGTGCCAGAATTCGCGGAGGTTGATTGGAAGCGCGTGAACGACTTGCAGACGTTCGGCACCGGTTGGTGTTTGAAGTACTGTACGACGGAACGACGCGTCCAGGTTGTGCTCGTCGGTGGCGAGCAAAACATTGTACAACCTCGACCGCCTTGAACGACTGTGTGCCTCCCGTGTGCGTGATGTTCGCCATACCGCAGAAAGACAAACAGGCGCCGCTGTGCCAGCGAGCGATGCCGATCGAGTCAGTGTGCTACCGCCCCGCGGCATTGGTAGAGAGCTTCTTGGTGGTATCAAAACGCTTTGGCTGGAGCGGCGCCCTGCACACCGAGCTGACGGGGCTTGCGGGCGCCGCCGAGGGGCCACGCGCCCTGCTCAGGACGGAGACGCAGTGGCATTTGCTGCTTTTCTACGCTTGCTGGGCAAGCTGTTCGGAAACAATCCGCCCTGGCTCCCGGCACGCGAGAGCGCGCGCCGCAAGTGGCGCCAGCTCGTGAGGGAGGAGCTGTTCTGCACACTGCCCCGCGGCACGGCTGCGGTTCCTTGCGAAGAAGAGCTGGGCCCCGAAACGCTCGTCGCCGTGACACGCATGTGCAGCGATATCCTGGCACTGCCAAGCCTGGAGGCGCGGGACGTGAGCCTGTTGTACAGGTACGTGCGTGAGAACACGGTGCTGGTACGTTCGGTCCTGTCGGACAGCGTGGTGGGCGTGGCGCTGAACCCGTTGATCGCCAGGGTGCCCAGGGCCATGAACCACAACGTGGCTGCCCTGCACGACCGCGACGGGGTCGCGACCGTCTGCACGACCGCGGTCATCGCTGTCGGGGCGGCTGCCGTGCTGCCGCTGTTGACGGAGGAATCACTGGGCAGGCGCTACGGCGCGATAACGCCCGAACTGTGTGCCTACCTGACGAAAGACGTGGAGGACAGCGTCGGGGTCACGGTCGAGGAGATGCTGGGAACGGAGCTCGCGACAGAAGTTCTAACGGGGTTGGAACAGGTGCGCGAGCTGCTCTCGCTAGATCACACGCTGCGTCCGTTCGAGCTGGAGCCGGCCAAGCTCGAAGGACTGTGCCTGCTGGTGTCACGTTTTGTCGCGGGGGATGCCACGCTGAGGTTGGTGCTCACAGTGTATACGCAACAACTCGTGCTGCAGGCCGAGAGCGACGAGCTGCTGCAGGTGGAAAAGCGCGCGGCGCCCTTGCGCACCAGGCATAACTGGTGGGAGGAGCCCGCGGGGCTGGCGGACAGCCTGCCGATCATGGAAATGGTCATGGTTTATTTGCAGGGCTTCATGACGCTGCTGCACCGCCTGAGCGCACGACGGTTGATTAAGATTATCTGCAAGCAGCAAAAGAGCGACTCCGAGCAAGACCACGACGCCGACGTCTCGGTCCAAGCGGTGTGGGCGTACCGCCTCATGACTAACTGCGTCAATTACTTGCATATGTTCTTTGAATCGGCGCCGCACCTGCAGTACACCCGCCGGCAACTGCGGCGCCCGCCGCTGTTTACTCACGGCCTGGAGCTGTCGGTGCGCCTCCACTGCTCCGCCACGGTGGTGCTGCGGTTCCTGTTCGGCCTCAAGAGCGCGGGCTGGAACGTGTGTGCCGGCTGGCTCGACACGACCTGGCCGCTGCACACGCTGCTAGCGCAGAGCTTTGAAGACACCCTGGTTTGCGAGGCCAAGAAGGCGCGCTCCTCGCGCAAACCGCGCAACGACGCCCTGGCGACTTGTATTAATAACCTAGAATCCATGTTCCACGGGAGCGTCAGGAAGCCCGAATTCGACTGAAAATAGTGCCCAACAAATAAGCCAAAAAAAAGGACAGTAAAAGTGTAAGGCAAGAGTTTGCTTCTATTTTATTAGTATGATTAAAACAAGAAAATGTTTTTCCGGCCAGAAAGAAGAGTTTTCTCTCCCTCTCTCGTTTTTTTTTATTATTTATTAAAATCGTTCGAAGAAGCTTTCCATTTTCTTGTCAGCGCAGCCATAAATCTCTCCCTCGCTCTCACTAGAGGTCATCGTCTGAGGATTTTTCCACTGTCCAATCCCAGGCAGACAAGTTGCCGCGCTTAGGCGAGATTCGGTAGGCGAAGCT
Organism: Paulinella micropora; assembly: GCA_019918135.1. Taxonomy (NCBI): domain Eukaryota; phylum Cercozoa; class Imbricatea; order Euglyphida; family Paulinellidae; genus Paulinella; species Paulinella micropora. Next base: position 130,534 of record WBZZ01006363.1, read on the forward strand.
CGCTTCCAGGACTTTGGTCAATAATTCTATAAATTTCGAGATAAGATTGAAATCAGCTAACACCAGGAGGGCGAGTGCGGTCCTGACCTTTCGGTTTTCCTTTTTCCTTCAACCCCATGCCATCTTCCCGCACATTTCCCTGCAATTGCTCAGAGCGAACGGCGGCGCGGACTTCGCCTTTTTGCCGAAATTTGCGGCGCGCCAAGAAAAAATTTTTTTTTGCAAAGGACATTTCCACGATTTGCAAAATGAGCCCCAGCAAGATTTTTGGGGAAACGAGGGCGTGCGGGGGAAAAATATATCAGTTGAATTTTCTCCCCGCCCGCCCTCGTTTCCCCAGAAATTTTTGCGGGGCTAATTTGCAAATTGTCGAAATGTCCTTTGCAAAAAAAAAAAAAACAAAAAAAATCTTTACCAAGATGCAGTTTGCGGTGAATTTCGCGGTGCACAGTCGCCTGCATTTTACGGACATTTGTCTTTTACTGCAATTTGTGGGGAATTTCGCGGCAATTGCACACAGTCGCCGGACTTTACGGACATTCGCCTTTTTGGCGAAATTTGCGGCGCGCCAAGAAAAAAATTTTTTTGCAAAGGACATTTCCACGATTTGCAAATTAGCCCCAGCAAAAAATTTCTGGGGAAACGAGGGCGGGCGGGGAGAAAATTCAACTGATATTTTTTCCCCGCCCGCCCTCGTTTCCCCAAAAATTTTGCTGGGGCTAATTTGCAAATTGTCGAAATGTCCTTTGCAAAAAAAAAAAAAAAAAACAAAAAAAAAAATCTTTATCAAGATGCAGTTTGCGGTGAATTTCGCGGTGCACAGTCGCCTGCATTTTACGGACATTTGTCTTTTTTACCGCAAGTTGTGGTGGATTTCGCGGCAATTGCCACAGTCGCCGGATTTTACGGGCATTCTGCCTTTTTGGTGAAATTTGCGGCGCGCCAAGAAAATTTTTTTTTTGCAAAGGACATTTCGACAATTTGCAATTAGCCCCAGCAAAATTTTTTGGGAAACGAGGGCGGGCAGGGGAAAAAAATATGTTGAATTTTCTCCCCGCCCGCCCTCGTTTCCCCAGAAATTTTTGCTGGAGCTAATTTGCAAATTGTCGAAATGTCCTTTGCGAAAAAAAAAATTCTTTCTCAAGATGCAGCTTTGCGGTTAATTTCGCGGTAAGTGCCACAGGAGCCGGAATTTACGGATATTCGCGCTTTCTTTGCCGCAATTTGCGGTGAGTTTCGCGGCAAATGCCACAGGCGCCGGATTTGAAGGGCTTTCTGCCTTTTTGCCGAAATTTGCGGCGCGCCAAGAAAAAAAATTTGGGGGCCCCGTGCCTGCTAGCAGCAAACTCTGTTGCCGCCCGCCCCCCCCTCTTTCTCTCTCTCTCTCTGCTTCCCCATACCTCACTCGCCCTACCTGGTTTTCCCCTCTCTCTGCCTCACACTCGAACCCCCCGCTTCCAAGTGAAACATTCCTTTTTTGTACTATATTGGTTCATCATCATCATGTCGGTGCTTTTTTATTAAAAAGTTCGCCAATGTGCGCCAGACATCCCCCAAGAAAAACCGCGGGGGGCCGGCAGCCAAAAATGAGCAAACTAAGCTTTATTCTCGCGCTCAAGACGGGGCGGCCCGGATGTTACGACAAGCTCTGGTGCCAGCTCAGGCAGGCCAACTACGCCGGCCAGCTGCTGCTACAAGGCCTTGACACTAAAAGAAACAACTGGCAAATAGAAGCACAAGCCGACCCCGGGCGCCCCGTGGCGGTCAGCCTTTTCGGCCTGGTGCCGCTGCCGGCCGACGGGCACAAGGCATCACGTGCATAGACCGAACGCTGGTGTGGGCGGATAAATGGTCCGGGTCCGGGGCCAGGGCGTTCAGTATCGAGAGCCTCGAATGGGCCGCAGACGACAGCCGCCGATTTTTGGCAGCGGACACAAGGCACGAGATAAAAAAATTGCTAGACGAGTTGTCCACCGGATTTAACGGGTGCGTCATGAATTCCAACGTACCCTTTGCCCAGACCACAGGCAGGATTAGACACCTGAACTACTTTTGCGAAAGCTTGTTCGGGGGCTGTAGGATGCCGGGGGCAGTGGAAATGCGGCTGCTGCAAAGGCAAGTAAGAACCGCGTACAAGGGGCCCACAGGCAAACAACTGCAACAGGCCGCGGAAGCTTGCAAGAATGCTTCGACGCCGGACGAGAAGTGGTTGGCCGCCGTTAGCAACGATGCGCTGTGCCATTGGGCGTACCACTGCGCCTGGGCCCTGCGACGCTTAGGTCTGACAGAGGGGCTGGTGTGGCAACACCAGGACCTGCAAGGGAGGCTCGCACAAGAATGGATAAGCGAGGCCCGCGAATCAAACGCCCGTCTGAGCGAGCCTTTGCGAGCGCTCCTGGCGCTGGGCGGCGAGGTTTTGGCAGAAATGCTAGGCTTCTTCAGCCGGGCGCAATGGTACTTGGATGACAGGCTAGACATGTGCGGCCGGGCCGGCGGAAAGCATGAATTCCGTTTGCGGGACCAGGTGCTGCACACACTGGACCTGCCGGGCGAGCTTGCGTCCCAGCGCGCGGACGACTGTGAGAGCCTGTCGCTGACCTGCTACATCCAGTCCGAGAGTTTCCTGTGCTGGTGCACGTCAATTTCAGGCTATGTCGACCGGTTGCCGCCCCTGCTAGCGCTGGTAGTGACGTGCGCGCTCAGGTTCTACCGAACGGCCCTGGTAGTAGGCAGCGTAGCCTTTGGTGCTGGCGCCGGCGACCCCGTCGCTCGGCAGGAAGTGCTCGTCGCAGAAGCGCGCGAGTTCGAGCGAGCAATGCGGGGGGCCCAGATCTCCAACGAAACAGCCCTGCCCAAGGACGACGCCAGGATCCAATGCCACGTATTTTGCATGCTAGTACCGTCGGCCTGGTTCCGGGCGCGAATGCAAACGTCGCAAAAAAGCACCATGGTCGAAGAAGCCCGGAACGAACTAAAGGCGGCCGAGAGCCACGACGCTCTGCCCTTGATGATAATAGACAGCACAGTGATCACGCTGGCGAACCAAAACATGTTGGCCAGCGGCGGCGTGCAGCCCCTGCTCAGGGAGCACTTCGTGAGCAGGCAGCACTGGGCAGACGTTGCGGCGGGGCCGGCCCCCGTGCACACGCGCCAGAGCCCGTAAGTCCCGTACACCACAAACGGCGCGCGGGGCTACAGAGACGTGTCCTTCCTGTTTTGTCCTCAAGAGTTTGCGGTGCGGGCCGGGGGTTACCCGGGCTCCGACAAGTTTATGAGCGTTGGTGCCCCAATGTGCTGCTTGCTGGACAGCCACAGGTCGTGCAGAGAATGTGGCAGCGCCCGGAACTGTGGCAGCGTCGTCGACCTTCTGTCTGTCGGGCAGGAAGCCTACGACGGTGTTCCGCGGGTTTGCGACCTTCTGGAGTCGGTTGTGCCGCCGCCAATGCTGCCGGTGCCTCTAAACAGCAGTCAATGCCAAGAGAATTACCGCAAGCTTGTAACGGACAAGTCCTGGGGCGACGAGAGAAGCCACTCTCCCTGCTACTCAATTTGGCCATGCATGGCGTTTAGTCCCAGGACGCTCACCGACGTCGATGAACTGCTCGGCGAGGCCTTGGCTGGTTCAGAAGAGAGAAGCGACGTGAAGGACGGCGCTACTTCGTCTTCGTCTTCGACTGCGCCACCTACAAACACAGCGACGACAAGTGCGAATTCGTCTACTCGCGGCATCGATGGTGCGGTAAACCCACATCAAGATTTTGTAACGTTTCCGACGTCTAGGCCATTGAGCATCCCGTGGGAGTCTCTAACCGACGAACAAAAGGTCGATGAGAATGACTTTCAGACAAAGTTGAACATGTGGGTGTTTATGCAAAAGCTGCAACGAAAGACGGAACCACCGCAAGGTTTTCCTGTCCCGCCACGACATTGGCCCGCGGAGTGGCGCGTTGGTGCGTCCGGCAGCTACACTCCCTCGTCAAGACCCGTGGTACCCGAATGGTGTGCTGCAGATGAATGTTCCGAAGATGCTCTGGCTCAACAACTACAATGCAGAACAAGCTGCCGCTGAGGGTAAAGAGCTAGGATTGCTTGTGACTTATGTGGTTGGCACACTTACACCGACTAAGAGGCTCAACGTGGAGGTGCCTGCGGATTTGTACGCGAATGTGTTGCTCAACACATCTAACTCCCACCCTATGTTTCCAGGCGCACCGAACTACTGGGCTATGGATGTACATTTTTGTTTTCGTCATGCTTCCATTATGGAAATGGAGTATTGGTCACTTCGGTTGGGGTTCAACATAATCCCGTACAATTGGCAAACTACTGTCTGCCTGTGTAGATTTTGTGATCGACTTCATACGAATCCGATGATCCCTGCATCGCGACCGCACGCCAACCCGAGCCCACCGAAGCACTGCGAGTACTGCGACTCAGTCGAGAACGTGCTCAACAATCATCGTCTGTGTGCTGGTTGTCAGTGGGTGTTCTACTGTAAGCGCGAAGGATAAGTTCGCGCACGAGCATTTTTGCTCTTACGCCGCTGATTCTGCCAACGCAAAGCTACGTCATCTGCAATCGCAGACGAAGCTACCAGCTTGTGGTATAAGCTCGACGAATGTGGACTACGCATGGTTCGCATATCAACGCATGACGCGCTACCAGATCCGGCAACGTGCCCCGGCGGCCGCAACTGCCACCTACCTATACCCAGTCTACGCTTCAACCGATATGGCGGCGGATTTATGGATTCCCTACTTATAGGTTGACCGCACCAAGGCGTGTCATCGACTCGTCGAAACAAAGTGACGAACCGGAGGGCAAGGTGTTTGATCCATCATTGCAAACACGTGCGTTCTCAGCTACGCTGATTGATAGTACTGTTGCTAAAGACGCGAATGAGAGCGGAGTCGCATTGCTGGTCAACGACTGCAACTCACGTAGTACTATCTTGATACTGGCTGCAATCGCATTATTGCCCATCCCTCTCACCCGCTTTACAACCAACATGGCAGTGCTGCGCAGCTATCCGGCATTTCGACACAAAAGGTCAAGGTCAATACGAAAGCAGATGCGGACTTCACCTTCTTGACGGGAACGAATAAGCCGACTTATATATTCAAAAAATGTGTGCATGCTGGGCGGTGTACCTGAAAAGATTCTAAGTCCGTAAGGTAGGGGGTGTAGCCGCCAAAAAATTTCAAATCCGTAAGGTAGGGGGTGCAGCCGGAAAAATTACTAAGTTCGTAAGGTAGGTGGTATTAATACCCTGTAATTGCGTAAAAATGATAAAGTCCGTAAGGTAGGGGGTGTACGTTTGAAAAACCAAGTCCGTGAGGTAGGGTGCAGCCGGAAAAATTGCTAAGTCCTTAAGGTAGGTGGTATTAATACCTGTAATTGCATAAAAATGATCAAGTCCGTAAGGTAGGGGGTGTAGCCGCCAAAAATTTCAAGTCCGTAAGGTAGGGGGTGCAGCCGGAAAAATTACTACGTCCGTAAGGTAGGTGGTATTAATACCTGTAATTGCGTAAAAATGATCAAGTCCGTAAGGTAGGGGGTGTACGTTTGAAAAACCAAGTCCGTAAGGTAGGGGGTGCAGCCGGAAAAATTATTAAGTCCTTAAGGTAGGTGGTATGAATACCTGTAATTGCATAAACATGATCAAGTCCGTAAGGTAGGGGGTGTACGTTTGAAAAACCAAGTCCGTAATGTAGGGGGTGCAGCCAGAAAAATCACTAAGTCCTTAAGGTAGGTGGTATTGATACCTGTAATTGCATAAAAATGATCAAGTCCGTAAGGTAGGGTGTGTACGTTTGAAAAACCAAGTCCGTAAGGTAGGTGGTGCAGCCGGAAAAAATACTAAGTCTGTAAGGTAAGGGGTGAACATAAAAAAAACAAAAAAAAATCTAAGTCCCGTAAGGTAGGGGGTGCTAAAAAAAAAACAAACTACGTCCGCAAGCGGAAAGCTTTAGGGAGGGTTAAGGTAGGGGGTGGTCGCTAAGGTAGGGGCCTACCTTAGAAAGCTAAGGTAGGCTCCCTACCGACCCCCTACCGAACCCCTACCGTTTCACTGTGATTGTCCATGAGCGATGGAAGGAAGGCGACGAGATAGCAACCATCGCATGGGTGAAAGACGCTTTTTATCTGATGAGACCAGCAGAACAACATGTTGCTGACGACACTCTCGCAGACTTATACTTAATGCGGGTCGTGGCAGTTCCACGAAAAACGCGTGTCACACGGACACTCAAAATATCATCAGCCGCAAAAATATTGCAATCGATACTCCAGTTCTGGAGAAGTATGGACCCGGTCGAGGATCCAAAGGCAAGACATTATCTGCCAGTATATAAAGACGCAAAAAGTCTCGAGACATGGGATGATACAATTACTCCCAGAGACAAGGATTACACTGCGTGGACCATTCAGACACTGCCAAGAGGAGTGCTTGACGTCCCTTTTTTGACTTATCGCTGGGCGGAATCCCTAACAAGATCTGGGACATTCTCGAACAGTCAAAGTTCGCTTTAACCTTTGTTGGTGGCCCACCACCAGGCAAAGAAATCCGCGCCAGAAGACGAAGGCGGTACTACGTGACAAAGAAACTATTTTTGTTTATGCGTCTCAAATAAACTGATTGATTGCCCATGGCGTATCATGATTTGATCATGCATCATCAGTTATTATTATGAATATTAAATGACTCAGTGATATAACTTGGCATTCGATCGCAACATACGAGTGCGAAAGGTCGATCGACACTGATACTACACCGTAGACGGGGATCGCTAGTGTAATGAGCGATGGTGTTCCCGGATATGACCTCTTGCAAGTCCTGGGATGATGTTATCGAAAAAATGAAATGTTCTCTGAACTTCCATTAAATTATTTTTTTACGATACATTATATGCTGTCGTACCTGTGCACGGTCAATCTCTACTTGTGTCGGTATATCGCAGGGTTGGGTACTTACACCCCGACTTCGGATATAGTTACTAGGACTGGCCCCCTAGTACTATATTATAGAATATCCGCTTTAGACAAGGGTATGTCATTAAAAAGACCATGTATTTACCGTCGGATCTTAGTGTGAATAATAATAATAATAATAATAATAATAATAATAATAATAATAATAATAATAATAATAATAATAGTGTATCTCCTGCCAATTGCTGAGCCAAAAGGCCATGTGCATCCAGTCCTCCATTCCATAAGGAAAGTCTCCACACCAATCGGTGGAATAAAGGAAGTGACGGCATAGAACATTACTCTAGGAGCTTTATACCAATCAGCCCATGGAAAGGACCGATGGCCTATGTACTCCCTAATAATAATAATAATAATAATAATAGTGCTTCTCTGTCAATGGCTGATGCATTTCTGCACATGCGCCTCCATTGTCTCACCCGTGAGGGGAGTACGAAGAATTGACGATAAGCTCTAATGACACCCCCGCAAGGGCAGTTCCAACACTTCCAGTTGGGCCGGTATGTTCAATGAAAATACTGGTCCAGAAATAGACCGGTATGCAATGAAAATACTGGTGGCACCGACGGGAATCGAACTGGCGACAGGGCCCATATGGTAGAACTTGACCACTGGGCTATCACGGTGTCCATAATAATAATAATAATAATAATAATAATAGTGCTTCTCTGTCAATGGCTGATGCATTTCTGCACATGCGCCTCCATCGTCTCACCCGTGAGGGGAGTACGAAGAATTGACGATAAGCTCTAATGACACCCCCGCAAGGGCAGTTCCAACACTTCCAGACGGGCCGGTATGTTCAATGCTAATACTGGTCCAGATGGATCGGTATGTTCAATGAAAATACTGGTGGCACCGACGGGAATCGAACTGGCGACAGGGCTCAGATGGTAGAACTTGACCACTGGGCTATCACGGTGTCCAATAATAATAATAATAATAATAATAATAATAATAATAATAATAGTGCCTCTCTGTCAATGGCTGATGCATTTCTGCACATGCGCCTCCATCGTCTCACCCGTGAGGGGAGTACGAAGAATTGACGATAAGCTCTAATGACACCCCCGCAAGGGCAGTTCCAACACTTCCAGACGGGCCGGTATGTTCAATGAAAATACTGGTCCAGAAATAGACCGGTATGTTCAATGAAAATACTGGTGGCACCGACGGGAATCGAACTGGCGACAGGGCTCAGATGGTAGAACTTGACCACTGGGCTATCACGGTGTCCAAATAATAATAACAATAATAATAATAATAGTGTATCTCCTGCCAATTGCTGAGCCAAAAGGCCATGTGCATCCAGTCCTCCATTCCATAAGGAAAGTCTCCACACCAATCGGTGGAATAAAGGAAGTGACGGCATAGAACATTACTCTAGGAGCTTTATACCAATCAGCCCATGGAAAGGACCGATGGCCTATGTACTCCCTAATAATAATAATAATAATAATAATAATAATAATAATAATCATAGTGCTTCTCTGTCAATGGCTGATGCATTTCTGCACATGCGCCTCCATCGTCTCACCCGTGAGGGGAGTACGAAGAATTGACGATAAGCTCTAATGACACCCCCGCAAAGGCAGTTCCAACACTTCCAGACGGACCGGTATGTTCAATGAAAATACTGGTCAATAATAATAATAATAATAATAATAGTGCCTCTCTGTCAATGGCTGATGCATTTCTGCACATGCGCCTCCATCGTCTCACCCGTGAGGGGAGTACGAAGAATTGACGATAAGCTCTAATGACACCCCCGCAAGGGCAGTTCCAACACTTCCAGACGGGCCGGTATGTTCAATGAAAATACTGGTCCAGAAATAGACCGGTATGTTCAATGAAAATACTGGTGGCACCGACGGGAATCGAACTGGCGACAGGGCTCAGATGGTAGAACTTGACCACTGGGCTATCACGGTGTCCAAAATAATAATAATAATAATAATAATAATAATAATAATAATAATAATAGTGCTTCTCTGTCAATGGCTGATGCATTTCTGCACATGCGCCTCCATCGTCTCACCCGTGAGGGGAGTACGAAGAATTGACGATAGGCTCTAATGACACCCCCGCAAGGGCAGTTCCAACACTTCCAGACGGACTGGTATGTTCAATGAAAATAATGGAGACGGACCGGTATGTTCAATGAAAATACTGGTGGCACCGACGGGAATCGAACTGGCGACAGGGCCCAGATGGTAGAACTTGACCACTGGGCTATCACGGTGTCAATAAATAGTAATAATAATAATAATAATAATAATAATAATAATAATAATAATAATGATAATGATGAGAAGAAGAAGAAGATCAAAGGGGGGAATACGACACCACTTTGCTTGTATTTTTTAATGGTAATACATTTGTTCTTGACATACTGCTGAGAAAAAAAAAAAAAAAAAAAAGTTGAAAGGAGGAGTTCAAAATTTACAAGAACGGCTAGAGAATCCGCTTTGACGTGCCGTATGAGGACATATCTATCGTATTTTAGCGTCTATCCGTGGGTCGATGCGCTGTGTGGCATGACTTCATAGCGCAGAAAGAAATCAGAAATTGTATGACGAAAATGCTATTTCCGTCATAAAATCGGGAGGGGGTACTGTAGGCATCACCACCCGGATAGCCGGTAAAAAGTACCCTTTTCCTGGTGACAGGTGCACCAGCCTGTTTTTCAGTATTATTTGTCCGCATTGGACCTGATGCCATTTTATTCCTGGTCTGTTGCAGTTTTCCTTTTCGGCTTCACTGAGCTAATACAACCAGACATCATTCTCATTCTTGAGTGCTTGGTTGTATTACCGACTTTTTATTGAGCTATCGTTGGGGGCATTACAATAATAATAATAATAATAATAATAATAATAATAATAATACTATATCTGAGGCGTACTGATGCAGCTAATGGCATATCCTCAACGGACATAAGCCTCCAATACCCTTGTTCGAGGTCCTCCACCCCCCCGTGTCAGTCTCTCGCCTGATGATCGGGGCCACCGATGGAGCTCCTGAGGGCAAGACTGCACTAAGCCGAGGTTATTCCGCAGTCCCAGCAACCTCTTGCAAGACGTCACCGAATGTGCAAGTGCATACACCAAGCGCGGTTGCTAGAGCTGCCTCGAAACCCCACCCATAACAATCTGGTGTCTGCTGGGTCCTGGGCTATCAACCAGCATATGCGGAGTTTAAGATCTTTTACGCGCGCAACGACCCTCCTCCCCAGCATCTACCACCAAAGGGTTATGAGTTGGCGTCACAGTTTAACGCCTTGAGGCCATTGGGCTGGAACTCTGTTTAGCAAGTGTGACTAGGTTTTTTCATCGGGATTTCCCTCAAATATGTCACAGTCAACACTCCAAGTAATAATAATAATAATAATAATAATAATAATAATAATAATAGTGCTTCTCTGTCAATGGCTGATGCATTTCTGCACATGCGCCTCCATCGTCTCACCCGTGAGGGGAGTACGAAGATTTGACGATAAGCTCTAATGACACCCCCGCAAGGGCAGTTCCAACACTTCCAGACGGGCCGGTATGTCCAATGAAAATACTGGTCCAGACGGATCGGTATGTTCAATGAAAATACTGGTGCCACCGACGGGAATCGAACTGGCGACAGGGCCCAGATGGTAGAACTTGACCACTGGGCTATCACGGTGTCCATAATAATAATAATAATAATAATAATAATAATAATAATAATAATAATAATAATAATAATAATAATAGTGCTTCTCTGTCAATGGCTGATGCAAATCTGCACATGCGCCTCCATCGTCTCACCCGTGAGGGGAGTACGAAGAATTGACGATAGGCTCTAATGACACCCCCGCACGGGCAGTTCCAACACTTCCAGACGGACCGGTATGTTCAATGAAAATACTGGTGGCACCGACGGGAATCGAACTGGCGACAGGGCCCAGATGGTAGAACTTGACCACTGGGCTATCGCGGTGCCACATTAATAATAATAATAATATTAATAATAATTCATATGTAGGTTCTCCTATGGGCGAGTGGTCGTTAGCATAATAAACACAGATCCGTCAATCTTTATCATATGAAAATTGTACCTTTCAAAACTATAAGTTAAAACATTTAATTTAATGAAAGAATCATTGAAAAATAGTAAAAACTGACTTCAAACCAATCGATTTCCCGTCGCCCACCACTTTTTTTCAACTAATTTGCGACACCCTGACCAGGAAAAACTGGCCACCCTGCCACCTCAAAAAATGGTGGCTTGTGATGACCAAAAATCAGAGTCAGTTTTCATATGTACCCTGTATGCTCTTCAATAAATTCTTATATAATATCTTTCTATGTATGCTTATAATTAAATGTACAAAGTTTTTTTACAAAGGTAACATTAAGCCTGCAAACAAACCTGCCAAAATCAGCAAAAGTAGGGCGTAAGGCCCTCACTCAGAAATTTTTTTATTAAAATACAACGCCGGCACAAGTACAGAAAGTGAAGGAAATCAAAGAGACTATTTAATAAAAACATTTTGTGCAGAAAGAGCAGAAAAAAATTGAAAATCTGTAAAGATCTCACCCACGATTTTTTTAGCCTGTCTGGAGCCAAGACTCTCAACAGATCACCAAAGCAGGGTTACAAAGAAAGGAGCAGGAGTTGAACATATACAAAACAAGACCATGTGATTATGAATAGGTTCAGCACATAACATTCCAAGAAAAGCCTGCTGCACACACAATACATATATGAGCGATACAGGACAGGTGCAAAAAAGTGCTTCAGGGAAGAAAGAACAACACATGCTGCAGATAAGTTAACAACACGCCATTTTGTAGACATCATGGACACAGCATTTGGAAAGACTGTACAAGACCACGGGACGTGAAAATATGCATAAGAAATACACAGAAAAAAAACACAAAACCCTCTCTAGACATGACTTTTATAATACCAATCTCGACCCCGCAAAAACCGTCAATTAAAAAAAAATTGTGCGGCCCCCGCCTTCACTTCAAAGGCTACGTATGTCGATAGGCCTGTTGGTTAAATATTTTTTGGAAATTTTTCTGGTTTCCTCTCCGGGCATTGGCTTGGTCTTGTCAAATATTGCAACAGAAATTCACGGGCCGGCGCCACCAAAATCATGTCGGAGGTCAAGTGCATCGCAGCAGGTAAATGTTCAAACCACATCGTTGAAGTTTAACTCAAGTTGCTGCAAAACCAAGCATGACAAAAGTGTTTTTTTTAGAAAAAAGGAGTAGCTCTGTTGTTGAAATCCTTATTGTCGACTCTACTTTCCACTTTTCAGGACATAGCAAGTATTGTGTTTTTAACTGAAAAATTCTGTTTGCAAAACCCACTCTGCACTCATTTTTATGCACAAGTGCGCAAATGAATTAAAATGCAATGTTGAGCAATCCTGCCAGAGGGTGTTTGCAGAGAAGTAAGGTACAAAGCAAAAACTAGGAAAACAAAAACTAGAAAAACAGAGAAGTAAGGTACAAAACATAGGATTTAACGGGTGCGTCATGAATTCCAACGTACCCTTTGCCCAGACCACAGGCAGGATTAGACACCTGAACTACTTTTGCAAAAGCTTGTTCGGGGGCTGTAGGATGCCGGGGGCAGTGGAAATGCGGCTGCTGCAAAGGCAAGTAAGAACCGCGTACAAGGGGCCCACAGGCAAACAACTGCAACAGGCCGCGGAAGCTTGCAAGAATGCTTCGACGCCGGACGAGAAGTGGTTGGCCGCCGTTAGCAACGATGCGCTGTGCCATTGGGCGTACCACTGCGCCTGGGCCCTGCGGCGCTTAGGTCTGACAGAGGGGCTGGTGTGGCAACACCAGGACCTGCAAGGGAGGCTCGCACAAGAATGGATAAGCGAGGCCCGCGAATCAAACGCCCGTCTGAGCGAGCCTTTGCGAGCGCTCCTGGCGCTGGGCGGCGAGGTTTTGGCAGAAATGCTAGGCTTCTTCAGCCGGGCGCAATGGTACTTGGATGACAGGCTAGACATGTGCGGCCGGGCCGGCGGAAAGCATGAATTCCGTTTGCGGGACCAGGTGCTGCACACACTGGACCTGCCGGGCGAGCTTGCGTCCCAGCGCGCGGACGACTGTGAGAGCCTGTCGCTGACCTGCTACATCCAGTCCGAGAGTTTCCTGTGCTGGTGCACGTCAATTTCAGGCTATGTCGACCGGTTGCCGCCCCTGCTAGCGCTGGTAGTGACGTGCGCGCTCAGGTTCTACCGAACGGCCCTGGTAGTAGGCAGCGTAGCCTTTGGTGCTGGCGCCGGCGACCCCGTCGCTCGGCAGGAAGTGCTCGTCGCAGAAGCGCGCGAGTTCGAGCGAGCAATGCGGGGGGCCCAGATCTCCAACGAAACAGCCCTGCCCAAGGACGACGCCAGGATCCAATGCCACGTATTTTGCATGCTAGTACCGTCGGCCTGGTTCCGGGCGCGAATGCAAACGTCGCAAAAAAGCACCATGGTCGAAGAAGCCCGGAACGAACTAAAGGCGGCCGAGAGCCACGACGCTCTGCCCTTGATGATAATAGACAGCACAGTGATCACGCTGGCGAACCAAAACATGTTGGCCAGCGGCGGCGTGCAGCCCCTGCTCAGGGAGCACTTCGTGAGCAGGCAGCACTGGGCAGACGTTGCGGCGGGGCCGGCCCCCGTGCACACGCGCCAGAGCCCGTAAGTCCCGTACACCACAAACGGCGCGCGGGGCTACAGAGACGTGTCCTTCCTGTTTTGTCCTCAAGAGTTTGCGGTGCGGGCCGGGGGTTACCCGGGCTCCGACAAGTTTATGAGCGTTGGTGCCCCAATGTGCTGCTTGCTGGACAGCCACAGGTCGTGCAGAGAATGTGGCAGCGCCCGGAACTGTGGCAGCGTCGTCGACCTTCTGTCTGTCGGGCAGGAAGCCTACGACGGTGTTCCGCGGGTTTGCGACCTTCTGGAGTCGGTTGTGCCGCCGCCAATGCTGCCGGTGCCTCTAAACAGCAGTCAATGCCAAGAGAATTACCGCAAGCTTGTAACGGACAAGTCCTGGGGCGACGAGAGAAGCCACTCTCCCTGCTACTCAATTTGGCCATGCATGGCGTTTAGTCCCAGGACGCTCACCGACGTCGATGAACTGCTCGGCGAGGCCTTGGCTGGTTCAGAAGAGAGAAGCGACGTGAAGGACGGCGCTACTTCGTCTTCGTCTTCGACTGCGCCACCTACAAACACAGCGACGACAAGTGCGAATTCGTCTACTCGCGGCATCGATGGTGCGGTAAACCCACATCAAGATTTTGTAACGTTTCCGACGTCTAGGCCATTGAGCATCCCGTGGGAGTCTCTAACCGACGAACAAAAGGTCGATGAGAATGACTTTCAGACAAAGTTGAATATGTGGGTGTTTATGCAAAAGCTGCAACGAAAGACGGAACCACCGCAAGGTTTTCCTGTCCCGCCACGACATTGGCCCGCGGAGTGGCGCGTTGGTGCGTCCGGCAGCTACACTCCCTCGTCAAGACCCGTGGTACCCGAATGGTGTGCTGCAGATGAATGTTCCGAAGATGCTCTGGCTCAACAACTACAATGCAGAACAAGCTGCCGCTGAGGGTAAAGAGCTAGGATTGCTTGTGACTTATGTGGTTGGCACACTTACACCGACTAAGAGGCTCAACGTGGAGGTGCCTGCGGATTTGTACGCGAATGTGTTGCTCAACACATCTAACTCCCACCCTATGTTTCCAGGCGCACCGAACTACTGGGCTATGGATATACATTTTTGTTTTCGTCATGCTTCCATTATGGAAATGGAGTATTGGTCACTTCGGTTGGGGTTCAACATAATCCCGTACAATTGGCAAACTACTGTCTGCCTGTGTAGATTTTGTGATCGACTTCATACGAATCCGATGATCCCTGCATCGCGACCGCACGCCAACCCGAGCCCACCGAAGCACTGCGAGTACTGCGACTCAGTCGAGAACGTGCTCAACAATCATCGTCTGTGTGCTGGTTGTCAGTGGGTGTTCTACTGTAAGCGCGAAGGATAAGTTCGCGCACGAGCATTTTTGCTCTTACGCCGCTGATTCTGCCAACGCAAAGCTACGTCATCTGCAATCGCAGACGAAGCTACCAGCTTGTGGTATAAGCTCGACGAATGTGGACTACGCATGGTTCGCATATCAACGCATGACGCGCTACCAGATCCGGCAACGTGCCCCGGCGGCCGCAACTGCCACCTACCTATACCCAGTCTACGCTTCAACCGATATGGCGGCGGATTTATGGATTCCCTACTTATAGGTTGACCGCACCAAGGCGTGTCATCGACTCGTCGAAACAAAGTGACGAACCGGAGGGCAAG
This sequence comes from Paulinella micropora, assembly GCA_019918135.1. Taxonomy (NCBI): domain Eukaryota; phylum Cercozoa; class Imbricatea; order Euglyphida; family Paulinellidae; genus Paulinella; species Paulinella micropora. Next base: position 145,878 of record WBZZ01006363.1, read on the forward strand.
GTGTTTGATCCATCATTGCAAACACGTGCGTTCTCAGCTACGCTGATTGATAGTACTGTTGCTAAAGACACGAATGAGAGCGGAGTCGCATTGCTGGTCAACGACTGCAACTCACGTAGTACTATCTTGATACTGGCTGCAATCGCATTATTGCCCATCCCTCTCACCCGCTTTACAACCAACATGGCAGTGCTGCGCAGCTATCCGGCATTTCGACACAAAAGGTCAAGGTCAATACGAAAGCAGATGCGGACTTCACCTTCTTGACGGGAACGAATAAGCCGACTTATATATTCAAAAAATGTGTGCATGCTGGGCGGTGTACCTGAAAAGATTCTAAGTCCGTAAGGTAGGGGGTGTAGCCGCCAAAAAATTTCAAATCCGTAAGGTAGGGGGTGCAGCCGGAAAAATTACTAAGTTCGTAAGGTAGGTGGTATTAATACCCTGTAATTGCGTAAAAATGATAAAGTCCGTAAGGTAGGGGGTGTACGTTTGAAAAACCAAGTCCGTGAGGTAGGGTGCAGCCGGAAAAATTGCTAAGTCCTTAAGGTAGGTGGTATTAATACCTGTAATTGCATAAAAATGATCAAGTCCGTAAGGTAGGGGGTGTAGCCGCCAAAAATTTCAAGTCCGTAAGGTAGGGGGTGCAGCCGGAAAAATTACTACGTCCGTAAGGTAGGTGGTATTAATACCTGTAATTGCGTAAAAATGATCAAGTCCGTAAGGTAGGGGGTGTACGTTTGAAAAACCAAGTCCGTAAGGTAGGGGGTGCAGCCGGAAAAATTATTAAGTCCTTAAGGTAGGTGGTATGAATACCTGTAATTGCATAAACATGATCAAGTCCGTAAGGTAGGGGGTGTACGTTTGAAAAACCAAGTCCGTAATGTAGGGGGTGCAGCCAGAAAAATCACTAAGTCCTTAAGGTAGGTGGTATTGATACCTGTAATTGCATAAAAATGATCAAGTCCGTAAGGTAGGGTGTGTACGTTTGAAAAACCAAGTCCGTAAGGTAGGTGGTGCAGCCGGAAAAAATACTAAGTCTGTAAGGTAAGGGGTGAACATAAAAAAAACAAAAAAAAATCTAAGTCCCGTAAGGTAGGGGGTGCTAAAAAAAAACAAACTACGTCCGCAAGCGGAAAGCTTTAGGGAGGGTTAAGGTAGGGGGTGGTCGCTAAGGTAGGGGCCTACCTTAGAAAGCTAAGGTAGGCTCCCTACCGACCCCCTACCGAACCCCTACCGTTTCACTGTGATTGTCCATGAGCGATGGAAGGAAGGCGACGAGATAGCAACCATCGCATGGGTGAAAGACGCTTTTTATCTGATGAGACCAGCAGAACAACATGTTGCTGACGACACTCTCGCAGACTTATACTTAATGCGGGTCGTGGCAGTTCCACGAAAAACGCGTGTCACACGGACACTCAAAATATCATCAGCCGCAAAAATATTGCAATCGATACTCCAGTTCTGGAGAAGTATGGACCCGGTCGAGGATCCAAAGGCAAGACATTATCTGCCAGTATATAAAGACGCAAAAAGTCTCGAGACATGGGATGATACAATTACTCCCAGAGACAAGGATTACACTGCGTGGACCATTCAGACACTGCCAAGAGGAGTGCTTGACGTCCCTTTTTTGACTTATCGCTGGGCGGAATCCCTAACAAGATCTGGGACATTCTCGAACAGTCAAAGTTCGCTTTAACTTTTGTTGGTGGCCCACCACCAGGCAAAGAAATCCGCGCCAGAAGACGAAGGCGGTACTACGTGACAAAGAAACTATTTTTGTTTATGCGTCTCAAATAAACTGATTGATTGCCCATGGCGTATCATGATTTGATCATGCATCATCAGTTATTATTATGAATATTAAATGACTCAGTGATATAACTTGGCATTCGATCGCAACATACGAGTGCGAAAGGTCGATCGACACTGATACTACACCGTAGACGGGGATCGCTAGTGTAATGAGCGATGGTGTTCCCGGATATGACCTCTTGCAAGTCCTGGGATGATGTTCTCGAAAAAATGAAATGTTCTCTGAACTTCCATTAAATTATTTTTTTACGATACATTATATGCTGTCGTACCTGTGCACGGTCAATCTCTACTTGTGTCGGTATATCGCAGGGTTGGGTACTTACACCCCGACTTCGGATATAGTTACTAGGACTGGCCCCCTAGTACTATATTATAGAATATCCGCTTTAGACAAGGGTATGTCATTAAAAAGACCATGTATTTACCGTCGGATCTTAGTGTGAATAATAATAATAATAATAATAATAATAATAATAATAATAATAATAATAATAATAATAATAATAATAATAATAATAGTGCTTCTCTGTCAATGGCTGATGCATTTCTGCACATGCGCCTCCATCGTCTCACCCGTGAGGGGAGTACGAAGAATTGACGATAGGCTCTAATGACACCCCCGCAAGGGCAGTTCCAACACTTCCAGACGGACCGGTATGTTCAATGAAAATAATGGAGACGGACCGGTATGTTCAATGAAAATACTGGTGGCACCGACGGGAATCGAACTGGCGACAGGGCCCAGATGGTAGAACTTGACCACTGGGCTATCACGGTGTCAATAAATAGTAATAATAATAATAATAATAATAATAATAGTGCTTCTCTGTCAATGGCTGATGCATTTCTGCACATGCGCCTCCATCGTCTCACCCGTGAGGGGAGTACGAAGAATTGACGATAAGCTCTAATGACACCCCCGCAAGGGCAGTTCCAACACTTCCAGACGGGCCGGTATGTTCAATGAAAATACTGGTCCAGACGGATCGGTATGTTCAATGAAATAATAATAATAATAATAATAATAATAATAATAATGATAATGATGAGAAGAAGAAGAAGTTCAAAGGGGGGAATACGACACCACTTTGCTTGTATTTTTTAATGGTAATACATTCGTTCTTGACATACTGCTGAGAAAAAAAAAAAAAAAAAAAAGTTGAAAGGAGGAGTTCAAAATTTACAAGAACGGCTAGAGAATCCGCTTTGACGTGCCGTATGAGGACATATCTATCGTATTTTAGCGTCTATCCGTGGGTCGATGCGCTGTGTGGCATGACTTCATAGCGCAGAAAGAAATCAGAAATTGTATGACGAAAATGCTATATCCGTCATAAAATCGGGAGGGGGTACTGTAGGCATCACCACCCGGATAGCCGGTAAAAAGTACCCTTTTCCTGGTGACAGGTGCACCAGCCTGTTTTTCAGTATTATTTGTCCGCATTGGACCTGATGCCATTTTATTCCTGGTCTGTTGCAGTTTTCCTTTTCGGCTTCACTGAGCTAATACAACCAGACATCATTCTCATTCTTGAGTGCTTGGTTGTATTACCGACTTTTTATTGAGCTATCGTTGGGGGCATTACAATAATAATAATAATAATAATAATAATAATAATAATAATAATAATAATAATAATAATAGTGTATCTCCTGCCAATTGCTGAGCCAAAAGGCCATGTGCATCCAGTCCTCCATTCCATAAGGAAAGTCTCCACACCAATCGGTGGAATAAAGGAAGTGACGGCATAGAACATTACTCTAGGAGCTTTATACCAATCAGCCCATGGAAAGGGACCGATGGCCTATGTACTCCCTAATAATAATAATAATAATAATAATAATAATAATAATAATAATAGTGCTTCTCAGTCAATGGCGAATGCATTTCTGCACATGTGCCTCCATCGTCTCACCCGCGAGGGGAGTACGAAGATTTGACGATAGGCTCTAATGACACCCCCGCAAGGGCAGTTCCAACACTTCCAGACGGACCGGTATGTTCAATGAAAATAATGGAGACGGACCGGTATGTTCAATGAAAATACTGGTGGCACCGACGGGAATCGAACTGGCGACAGGGCCCAGATGGTAGAACTTGACCACTGGGCTATCACGGTGTCAATAAATAGTAATAATAATAATAATAATAATAAAAATAATAATGATAATGATGAGAAGAAGAAGAAGATCAAAGGGGGGAATACGGCACCACTTTGCTTGTATTTTTTAATGGTAATACATTTGTTCTTGACATACTGCTGAGAAAAAAAAAAAAAAAAAAAAAAAGTTGAAGGGAGGAGTTCAAAATTTACAAGAACTGCTAGAGAATCCGCTTTGACGTGCCGTATGAGGACATATCTATCGTATTTTAGCGTCTATCCGTGGGTCGATGCGCTGTGTGGCATGACTTCATAGCGCAGAAAGAAATCAGAAATTGTATGACGAAAATGCTATTTCCGTCATAAAATCGGGAGGGGGTACTGTAGGCATCACCACCCGGATAGCCGGTAAAAAGTACCCTTTTCCTGGTGACAGGTGCACCAGCCTGTTTTTCAGTATTATTTGTCCGCATTGGACCTGATGCCATTTTATTCCTGGTCTGTTGCAGTTTTCCTTTTCGGCTTCACTGAGCTAATACAACCAGACATCATTCTCATTCTTGAGTGCTTGGTTGTATTACCGACTTTTTATTGAGCTATCGTTGGGGGCATTACAATAATAATAATAATAATAATAATAATAATAATAATAATAATAATAATAATAATAATAATAATAATAGTGTATCTCCTGCCAATTGCTGAGCCAAAAGGCCATGTGCATCCAGTCCTCCATTCCATACGGAAAGTCTCCACACCAATCGGTGGAATAAAGGAAGTGACGGCATAGAACATTACTCTAGGAGCTTTATACCAATCAGCCCATGGAAAGGACCGATGGCCTATGTACTCCCTAATAATAATAATAATAATAATAATAATAATAATAATAATAATAATAATAATAATAATAATAATAATAATAATAATAATAATATGTATGTATGTATGTATCGTCTGCCAATTGCTGAGCCAAAAGGCCATGTGCATCCAGTCCTCCATTCCATAAGGAAAGTCTCCACACCAATCGGTGGAATAAAGGAAGTGACGGCATAGAACATTACTCTAGGAGCTTTATACCAATCAGCCCATAGAAAAATAATAATAATAATAATAATAATAATAATAATAATAATAATAATAATAATAATAATAATAATAATAATAATAACTTGATAATACTAATACTAATAATAATAATAATAATAGGCTTCCTCAGACTATAGCATCAGATCCAGATCCTGGACATGTGCCTCCATTAATAATAATAATAATAATAATAATAATAATGTATCTCCTGCCAATTGCTGAGCCAAAAGGCCATGTGCATCCAGTCCTCCATTCCATAAGGAAAGTCTCCACACCAATCGGTGGAATAAAGGAAGTGACGGCATAGAACATTACTCTAGGAGCTTTATACCAATCAGCCCATGGAAAGGACCGATGGCCTATGTACTCCCTAAATAATAATAACAATAATAATAATAATAATAATAATAATAATAATAATAATAATAATAATAATAATAATAATAATAATAATAATAATAATAATAATAATAATAAATATAATAATAATAATAATAGTGCTTCTCTGTCAATGGCTGATGCATTTCTGCACATGCGCCTCCATCGTCTCACCCGTGAGGGGAGTACGAAGAATTGACGATAAGCTCTAATGACACCCCCGCAAGGGCAGTTCCAACACTTCCAGACGGGCCGGTATGTTCAATGAAAATACTGGTCCAGACGGATCGGTATGTTCAATGAAAATACTGGTGCCACCGACGGGAATCGAACTGGCGACAGGGCCCAGATGGTAGAACTTGACCACTGGGCTATCACGGTGTCCATAATAATAATAATAATAATAATAATAATAATAATAATAATAATAATAATAATAATAATAATAATAATAATAATAGTGCTTCTCTGTCAATGGCTGATGCAAATCTGCACATGCGCCTCCATCGTCTCACCCGTGAGGGGAGTACGAAGAATTGACGATAGGCTCTAATGACACCCCCGCACGGGCAGTTCCAACACTTCCAGACGGACCGGTATGTTCAATGAAAATACTGGTGGCACCGACGGGAATCGAACTGGCGACAGGGCCCAGATGGTAGAACTTGACCACTGGGCTATCGCGGTGCCACATTAATAATAATAATAATATTAATAATAATTCATATGTAGGTTCTCCTATGGGCGAGTGGTCGTTAGCATAATAAACACAGATCCGTCAATCTTTATCATATGAAAATTGTACCTTTCAAAACTATAAGTTAAAACATTTAATTTAATGAAAGAATCATTGAAAAATAGTAAAAACTGACTTCAAACCAATCGATTTCCCGTCGCCCACCACTTTTTTTCAACTAATTTGCGACACCCTGACCAGGAAAAACTGGCCACCCTGCCACCTCAAAAAATGGTGGCTTGTGATGACCAAAAATCAGAGTCAGTTTTCATATGTACCCTGTATGCTCTTCAATAAATTCTTATATAATATCTTTCTATGTATGCTTATAATTAAATGTACAAAGTTTTTTTACAAAGGTAACATTAAGCCTGCAAACAAACCTGCCAAAATCAGCAAAAGTAGGGCGTAAGGCCCTCACTCAGAAATTTTTTTATTAAAATACAACGCCGGCACAAGTACAGAAAGTGAAGGAAATCAAAGAGACTATTTAATAAAAACATTTTGTGCAGAAAGAGCAGAAAAAAATTGAAAATCTGTAAAGATCTCACCCACGATTTTTTTAGCCTGTCTGGAGCCAAGACTCTCAACAGATCACCAAAGCAGGGTTACAAAGAAAGGAGCAGGAGTTGAACATATACAAAACAAGACCATGTGATTATGAATAGGTTCAGCACATAACATTCCAAGAAAAGCCTGCTGCACACACAATACATATATGAGCGATACAGGACAGGTGCAAAAAAGTGCTTCAGGGAAGAAAGAACAACACATGCTGCAGATAAGTTAACAACACGCCATTTTGTAGACATCATGGACACAGCATTTGGAAAGACTGTACAAGACCACGGGACGTGAAAATATGCATAAGAAATACACAGAAAAAAAACACAAAACCCTCTCTAGACATGACTTTTATAATACCAATCTCGACCCCGCAAAAACCGTCAATTAAAAAAAAATTGTGCGGCCCCCGCCTTCACTTCAAAGGCTACGTATGTCGATAGGCCTGTTGGTTAAATATTTTTTGGAAATTTTTCTGGTTTCCTCTCCGGGCATTGGCTTGGTCTTGTCAAATATTGCAACAGAAATTCACGGGCCGGCGCCACCAAAATCATGTCGGAGGTCAAGTGAATCGCAGCAGGTAAATGTTCAAACCACATCGTTGAAGTTTAACTCAAGTTGCTGCAAAACCAAGCATGACAAAAGTGTTTTTTTTAGAAAAAAGGAGTAGCTCTGTTGTTGAAATCCTTATTGTCGACTCTACTTTCCACTTTTCAGGACATAGCAAGTATTGTGTTTTTAACTGAAAAATTCTGTTTGCAAAACCCACTCTGCACTCATTTTTATGCACAAGTGCGCAAATGAATTAAAATGCAATGTTGAGCAATCCTGCCAGAGGGTGTTTGCAGAGAAGTAAGGTACAAAACAAAAACTAGGAAAACATAGGTCGAAAATTAGTTTGTCAACTTGAACTTTAGAACATACTTAGTGGAACACAGCAATACCTTTAATACACTGAAAGACTAAACCTCAGGCTCAGTGATCTATTCCCAATAAAAACATTGAATTCTGTGCAAACAGCACTTCAAAATCTTGAATATTGAATGAGTTTACCTGCTGCGAAGTTGATGGGAGCTCTAACGACTAGAATCTACATATGCTTTTTGCTCCTTTTTTTACGTTTCATTTTTATCTCTTTTGTATCCTGCTCTTTGATACAATACCACTTCCATTTTACCGCTCCGATGCTTACACTTCCCACTTAATCCTATTAGTGGCAAGAATTTTATTAAAAGTGTTTGCGTAAATAATAATACAATAATAATAATAATAATAATAATAATAATAGTGCCTCTCTGTCAATGGCTGATGCATTTCTGCACATGCGCCTCCATCGTCTCACCCGTGAGGGGAGTACGAAGAATTGACGATAAGCTCTAATGACACCCCCGCAAGGGCAGTTCCAACACTTCCAGACTGGCCGGTATGTTCAATGAAAATACTGGTCCAGAAATAGACCGGTATGTTCAATGAAAATACTGGTCCAGAAATAGACCGGTATTAATATGTTCAATGAAAATACTGGTGGCACCGACGGGAATCGAACTGGCGACAGGGCTCAGATGGTAGAACTTGACCACTGGGCTATCACGGTGTCCATAATAATAATAATAATAATAATAATAATAATAATAATAATAATAATAATAGTGCTTCTGTCAATGGCTGATGCATTTCTGCACATGCGCCTCCATCGTCTCACCCGTGAGGGGAGTACGAAGAATTGACGATAGGCTCTAATGACACCCCCGCAAGGGCAGTTCCAACACTTCCAGACGGACCGGTATGTTCAATGAAAATACTGGTCCAGAAATAGACCGGTATGTTCAATGAAACTACTTGTGGCACCGACGGGAATCGAACTGGCGACAGGGCACAGATGGTAGAACTTGACCACTGGGCTATCACGGTGTCCAAATAATAATAATGATAATAAGTGCTTCTCTGTCAATGGCTGATGCATTTCTGCACATGCGCCTCCATCGTCTCACCCGTGAGGGGAGTACGAAGAATTGACGATAAGCTCTAATGACACCCCCGCAAGGGCAGTTCCAACACGGATCGGTATGTTCAATGAAAATACTGGTGGCACCGACGGGAATCGAACTGGCGACAGGGCCCAGATGGTAGAACTTGACCACTGGGCTATCACGGTGTCCAATAATAATAATAATAATAATAATAATAATAATAATAATAATAATAATAATAAGTAATAATAATTATAAATTAGTGGAGAATTCGGGAGACAGAGGGAGAAAGAAAAACTTCAAACTGCGAGAAAAACACTTGAAGGGCACCTTCTAAATCTTAGTCTAGATTTCCCACTTATCGCAAATATTATTAGAATCTATAATTAAAAGTTGATTAGTGAAAAAAGGGTCCAAGACCTAGTCCCCCCACCCCCCCCCTCACAGATCTACGTGAGTA
>WBZZ01006363.1:160000-202500 GCA_019918135.1 Paulinella micropora
TGTTCAATGAAAATACTGGTGGCACCGACGGGAATCGAACTGGCGACAGGGCCCAATAATAATAATAATAATAATAATAATAATAATAATAATAATAATAATAATAATAATAATAATAATAATAATAATAATAAGAGGAGGAGGAGGAGGAGAAGAAGAAGAAGAAGAAGAAGGAGGAGGAGGAGGAGGAGGAGGAGGAGGAGGAGGAGAAGAAGAAGAAGAAGAAGAAGAAGAAGAAGAAGAAGAAGAAGAAGAAGAAGAAGAGGAGGAGGAGGAGGAGGAGGAGGACGAGGACGAGGAGGAGGAAAATGAAGATGAAGAGAAGAGGAAGAGGAAGAGGAGGAAGAAGAAATTTACATAGGCCTGAAGAAGAAGAAGAAGAAGAAGAAGAAGAAGAAGAAGAAGAAGAAGATGAAGAAGAAGAAGAAGAGGAAGAAGATGAAGAAGAAGAAGAAGAAGAAGAAGAAGAAGAAGAAGAAGAAGAAGAAGAAGAAGAAGAAGAAGAAGAAGAAGAAGAAGAAGAAGAAGAAGAAGAAGAAGAAGGGGGACGAGGAGGAGTAGAAGGAGGAGGAGAAAGGAGGAGGAAGAGGAGGAGGAAGAGGAGGAGGAGAGGAGGAGGAAGGAGGAGAAGGAGGGAGAGGGAGAAGAAAGAAGAAGAAGAACAAGAACAAGAAGAAGAAGAAGGAGGAGGAGGAGGAGGAGGAGAGGAGAGGGGAGGGGAGAGGGGAGGAGAGAGAGAGAGAGAGAGAGAGAGAGAGAGAGAGAAGAGAGAGAGAGAGCGAGAGAAAGAGAGAGAGAGAGAGAGAAATAGAGAGAGAGAGTGATTTGTGAGAAAGATGTGTGTGTGTGTGTGCGTGAGAGAGAGAGGGGGGGGGGGGTGAGGAGGGAAGGAAGGAAAGGGTCGGGGGTGGGGGGGGGGGGGGGGGGGGGGGGGGGGGGGGGGGGGGGGGGGGGGGTTGACGAACATGAAAGAAGAAAGAAATCCCTAAGACCCGTATATCTGTATCAGCTACTAGAGCAATTGCTATAAATAAATTGATGCATTTTCATTGAAGAAGAAGAAGAAGAAGAAAGAAGAAGAAAGAAGAAGAAAGAAGAAAAGAAGAAAAGAAAAAAGAAAGAAGAAAAAAAAAGAGGAAAAAAGAAAAAAGAGGAAAGAAGAAAGAAGAAAGAATAAAGAAGAAGAAGAAGAAGAAGAAGAAGAAGAAGAAGAGGAAGAGGAAGAGGAAGAAGAAAAAGAAGATGAAGAAGAAGAAGAAGGAGAAGAAGAAGAAGAAGAAGAGAACAACAACAACAAGAAGAAGAAGGTTGCTTTATTCAAGAAAGAAGAAGAAGAAGAAGATGAAGAAGATGAAGAAGAAGAAGAAGAAGAAGAAGAAGAAGAAGAAGAAGAAGAAGAAGAAGAAGACGAAGAAGACGAAGACAAAGACAAAGACAAAGACAAAGACAAAGACAAAGACAAAGACGAAGACGAAGACGAAGACGAAGACGAAGACGAAGACGAAGAAGACGAAGAAGACGAAGAAGACGAAGAAGACGAAGAAGACGAAGAAGAAGAAGAAGAAGAAGAAGAAGAAGAAGAAGAAGAAGAGGAAGAGGAACAAGAACAACAAAAACAAGAAGAAGAAGAAGAAGAAGAAGAAGAAGAAGAAGAAGAAGAAGAAGAAGAAGAAGAAGAAGAAGAAGAAGAAGAACAGAACAACAAAAACAACAACAAGAGGAGGAGAAGAAGAAGAAGAAGAAGAAGAAGAAGAAGAAGAAGAAGAAGAAGAAGAAGAAGAAGAAGAAGAAGAAGAAGAAGAAGAAGAAGAAGAAGAAGAAGAAGAAGAAGAAGAAGAAAAAGAATAAAGAAAAAAAAAGAAGAGGAGGAAGAGGAAGAGGAGGAGGAAGAAGAAGAAGAAGAAGAAGAAGAAGAAGAAGAAGAAGAAGAAGGTAGCTTCTCATAAATTGGTTGTGACTTTTCTAGTGTATAATGTTGCTTTATTAAAGAAGAAGAAGAAGAAGAGGAAGAAGAAGAAAGAAGAGAAGAAGAAGAAGAAGAAGAAGAAGAAGAAGAAGAAGAAGAAGAAGAAGAAGAAGAAGAAGAAGAAGAAGAAGAAGAAGAAGAAGAAGAAGAAGAAGAAGAAGAAGAAGAAGAAGAAGAAGAAGAAACGATTTGTATGGATGACCAGGGGTCACTTGTAAAAAGTAACTTCATTAAATCAAAGGCAAAGAAGAAGAAGAAGAAGAAGAAGAAGAAGAAGAAGAAGAAGAAGAAGAAGAAGAAGAAGAAGAAGAAGAAGAAGAAGAAGAAGAAGAATATTTATGAGGAGGGAAAATGATGACCCGAGGGACGGATGACGAACAACGAAACATAACGATTTTTGCAATAATATAGTACCTTACTCTGGGCTTCAGTCAGTCTGTCTCGTGCAGGCTCCATGGTCTGCAAAACAAAATGGGCAGGAAAAACAGCTCTGAATCATGTCTCTGTTCTCAGTCTACTCTCTGGTGAAGTGCCTGTGGTTGATAACGGCGTGGCGCGGAATTGCTGACGGAATTGCTGGTAGGCAGCTGACACACTTGCGATGCCTGAATGAAAGGCAGCAGGTGATGGGCCGGTGATTCCAGTCAAAAGATTTTTGGAATTCAAGCATTCTGTCACCGTCCGTTGATTTTCTTCTTTCGAACTTGTCCTTCTGTCAATGCTTACCAAATCATCATGGCCCACCTCTTTGCTGCATCTTTCGACTTCATGAAACTTTTCTTCGTCATTGTTTGTCTCTTGGTGGAGTAAGTTATGTTGTCAGCAACATTTGAACCGGTAAGACCACAGAAATTGCTTGGATGGCAAGTGTAGTCACAGATTCAAGTACTGATTGAGTTTCAAACCATGCCACTTGGAAAAAGACAACACTCCTATGTAATATATCAAGCGTATTGAAGGTACAACGAAGTCGCACCAGGACAACAAAACTGTGAGAGGAGGGAGACTCAGAATGTAAGCCTGCGAGCGAGCGAGCCGCGCGCGAAAGAATGGAAAGAAGCAGGCAAGATGAGATATGAGAGATTACTGAGGGAGAGAGTGAGTCCCTCAGCCCCTTAGTAGAGAAAGGTAGTAGAAAGGTACCACCTGTCGTTCTACAAACATAACCCCCACCCGTCGTATTTAAGAATGGTGTTGAGTTCTATTAGTCTTTCCTGTAAGTACCGATGGTTTCCCTTCTGTCTGCTTTGTCTGCGTTCTCTCATTTTCTATTGATTATCTCTTCTCTCACATATCATACATACAAATATACATACGAACAGAATAATTGTCGATAGGCCTGAAAAAACAAGATGCCACTTTTGCCTATACATATGTGTATGTGTATATACACATAGAGAGAGAAGAAGAAGAAGGAAGATATATTATATATAAATATATATTTATATATGTAAAAGGAAGATATATTATATATATACATATGTATATCTTCTTCCCCTCCTCGTTTTTTTCTTTGTTGTTGTTGTCTTGTTTTCTTCTTCCTTCCTCTCTCTCTCAAACCTACAGTATGGACCATGAATAATATACACAAAGGATAATACAGACAATCTTAAGAAAAGGAAAGACGAAAGCGAATCATAAAAGGGCAAGCAAGAAAAGGAAGTTGCTTCCTCATACAATATCTATATCTGTCTGTCTATCTATCTGTCTATCTATCTATCTATCTATCTATCTTTGTCCATCCGATCTATCCATCCATCTATCTATCTATCCATCTATCTATATCCATCCAACTAAATCTGTCTATCTATCTATCTATTCTATCCCTGGAGACGGACTCTGCCGCTGGCAACTACAGCCTGGGGTTCAGATGTACTATCTCATATATTGACGGTTTTGTGTCCGCCGTTGATCGCGCGCAGCGCAGGGCTAACAGGCGAACTCCCGACCGGGGCCGTGATGTAAAGAGTTGATGAAGTCGAGGTTGTAGAAGGTAACTCACAACGAGCGTGAACTCCCGAAACCTCGGCTTATCTGCCCATCTCCTTGTATGGGCGGGCACCAACCCGAGCGGATGGTTGGTGTGCATGTGAAGTGCTGAGAGTTCCTGTCCGGGGGTAGTATAGGAGGCTATGGCTTTTAAAGCTATGCCACGCCCATAGATTAAACATCTCTCTATCTATCTATCTATCTATCTATCTGTCTGTCTGTCTGTCTATCTTATCTATCTATCTATCTATCTATCTATCTATCTATCTATCTTATCTTATCTTATCTTATCTATCTACCTATCTGGTAGTTAGGTAGGTAGATAGATAGATAGATAGATAGATAGATAGATAGATAGATAGATGGATAGATAGATAGATAGATGGATAGATAGGTAGATAGATCCTACCTACCTACCTACCTACTTATCTATCTATCTTTCTATCTTTCTATCTATCTATCTATCTATCTATCTATCTTTCTATCTATCTGTCTGTCTGTGTCTGTCTGTCTATCTATCTATCTATCTATCTATCCATCCATCCATCTATCTATATCTATCTATCTATCTATCTATCTATCGGGGATCCTTAAACTATTTCTTGCTCGCACACACCCTTTACAGCCCTGCACCAGCAGTTTTTTCAGAATTTATCGAAGCTGGTCAGCGTGACTGGTCAGGGCTGATGACTACCCCTCGTGGGCCCTTGATACACTTTCAAACTGTTCGGGAAAGCCCTTAGAGCCTTCGATACCGCGGCCTGCGGGAAACCGCAAGGTGCAGCAGGCGAGATAACGCTCGTCGGATGGTAACAACTCGAAGGATATGGCCACGCAGGGAATCATGGGTAACCCGCAGCCAAGTCCCTTCTTGTGACGCTACCCCGCGCACGGCTCCTAATCGGTTGACTACCGCTGCTCCGCTAAGCGGTCCCGGTAGTCATCCGTCGCCGCTGTCCAGTGGTAGCCTGGCAAAAGGGAAAGATTCAGAGACTAGACGGGAGTGGGATCTTCCTGTGTGCGGGTAGGCACATGAGCAGGGAGATCTTAAGGTATAGTCCGGTCGCCGCGAAAGTGGTCGCCTTGGATGAAGCTCGAGGGTTGGTGCACTCCTCGGGCCCGAGCCTTGGCGGGGCACGTGATCACGGACACGTGTCTGGAATCAGTCTGAGCCCTCCAGCCAGGGAGGGTTCAGACTGCATAAATTCTAAGCTAAGTGCTCTTTCCCAGCCCGCTACCCAGTCGCCGATTGGCGGCGGGGTGGAATGGATGCCTATGTCTTCGATATTCAGAGCTGATAGACCACGCACATATCTATCTATCTATCGATCTGTCCACCTACATACCTACTCACCTACCCTGCCTTCTTACCTACATACCTACTACTTAGTACCTGACTACCTACTCACCTACCTACCCACCCACCTACCTACCTATCTACCTATCTATCTAATCTATCTATCTAACTATCTATCTATCTATCTATCTATCTATCTATCTATCCGATTCTATTCTGTTAGATAGATAGATAGATAAGAGTATTGATAGGTGTGTAGGTATACATATGTATATATATGCAACAACAACCCCCCCCCCCCCGGTGGATGTCAAAAATGAGGGAAAATCTCGAAAAGTTCTAGCTTCAAAATATACATAAAAATGTCGAAAAATCGTCATCTCCGTCTTGGAGAATTCGGGCATGTCCGGGATGTTTTCCACCATATGTCTGTAAATTTACCCAAACTTTCGATAATTTCCCCCTGTTTTTGACTGGTTTCTTCGCCCAGGGTAAAAGGTGGGGGGGGGGGGGGGTTTGAGACATTTATGTTTACAGTATGATATAAGATAGATAGAATTTTTTCGTGGAGGCTGAAGAAGTTCAGTATGACGTGGGGATGCAAACTAGTCCCACACTGTGCAGTAGTGCTCGCGCTTTCGTCGGCTGCCTAGAGTGAGCTGCAGACAGGCTCCCTCGCCGATCGGGGCCGATGAGTTACGCCTACTTGTTCAAGTACATCATCATCGGCGACACGGGTAACCCCACAGGCTCTTGAAGGGCGCAGCCAGCGGGTGGCATGGCCAGCCTGGACGCATGCTCATTTTGTTGCTCGTGTTGGGTTGGCGGTGCAGGTGTAGGCAAGACGGCGCTCCTCTTCAAGTTCACTGAAGGCCGGTTCCAGGTGCCTTGGCCTGCCACCGGTCGCGGCTCAGCCATCTTGTGCTCATGTTCCGTTGTTAGGCGGCGCACGACATCACTATTGGCGTGGAGTTCGGTGCCAAGACCATCGACCTAGGTCTGCTGCTGTGTGCGGGGTCGCGGTGGGTGGTGGTGCATGGCGTGTGTGACGGCTTTGGCAGGCGGCACGGCCATCAAGCTGCAGATCTGGGACACGGCCGGCCAGGAGTCGTTCCGCTCCATCACGCGCTCCTACTACCGCGAGGTACTCGTTCTCTCTCTCTCTCTCTCTCTCTCTATCTATCTATCTATCTATCTATTTATCTATCTCTCTTTTTCTCTTTCTCTCTCTCTTTCTCTCTCTCTTTCTCTCTCTCTCTCTCTCTCTCTCTCTCTTCCTCCTCCTCCTCCTCCTCCTGCTGCTGCTGCATCTGCTGCATCTCCGTCGCTTGCTGAGAGGATCCGCGTGATACGGCAGGCCGCAGTTGCGCTTTTGGTTTATGACGTAACACGTCGCGAGACCTTCACACACCTCAAGTCGTGGCTAGAAGAGACCAGGACGGTACGCTTGCCGTGGATCAATCAGGAGTGAGAGATCTTGGCTGCCGTTTTTCTTGCTGAACAGAATGCTAACAGCCAAATCACAATATTCCTCGTCGGCAACAAAACAGACCTTAACGAAAAGTAAGTGCTCGCTTTCTTTCTTTGTTGCTTTATTGCGTCAAGCTGTTCAATCTAGTGAATAGCTTTTCTGTCTTGGCATGGCTTCTTGCGACCGGTTAGGCGACAAGTCTCTTCAGAAGAGGGCAGAACGTTTGCAAAGGTGAGAGAGCAGATCTGGTGCTCCATCTCTAGCTGCATCATTTTTTTAGGAGCACAAGCTTCATTACTTGGAGACGTCCGCTAAGAGTGGAACCAATGTCAAAGCGGTTGGATCAAGTTTTGGCAAGAAGGGAATAAGTAGCCCTGCTGTTGTGCTGCGCTAGGCGTTCCATGATTCGGCAACTTGCGTCCTGGAACAGATCAAAGAAAACACTTATGACCTAAGCAACGAGGTATCTCCTCTCACCTCGGCAACAGGCTTGCGTCCCTTGATTTGACTGTCGCTTCGAGCGTGCGAGGAATACACTTTTTTTGTGCTGTGATGTGTTGCAGTCCTCCGGTATCAAAGTTGGAACGCAAACTCCTGCCGGTGGAGGTTGTGCTTTCCTCTTTTCATTTATCTGCTCCCATCACGCACCCATGCATCCTGTCCCTTACTTTGCCACCTGCTCACTACCCTTTGCAGATTCATATTTCCAGAAAAAATAGCTCAAAATGTGCTTTCAACTTTCAAATCCTACACTTGAAAATTTCACACCGTGCATGAAATTTCAGATGTGTATTTTGGGCAGAGGGGAGTGGCAGAGGGGTTGAGTGATTGGTTTCAAGTCAGTATGTCATCTGTATCTATGGCTTATATCGGCGGTCGGCGACTTCATAGAAAGTTTCTGCAGAGAATTTACGTGCTTAAATTTCGATGGAAATCCTCTAAAAATTCGTGTCAAGGAGGGAGGGTACATATAGGGTATTATACGTTCTTGAATTATGCTGCAAATGCTCCAAATATTCGTGTCAGGGAGGGAGGATACATGTAGGAAAGGTACTTTGCATTTGTCCTCATAAAATTCCTCGTGTCGTTGTTAGTGCCTGGGGGAGCCAGCAAAAAGTTGCTAGTTGGTGACTCCAGCGGGCCGAGCAGTAGCTGTTGTTCATAAGCAAGCAATTCGTTGACCTCGGTTCTTGGCAGTGACTTTTTCCCCTGAGGGCTTTCAACCTTTCATTTCATCTTCGTTACTATTATTATTTTCTTGCATCCTCTCTGTCCGTTTGTTTCAGTTGGACACAGCAAGTATATGACACACTATCTATACCATCACTCACTATCTATCACACCACCATGCCAGTTTCTGATTGTTGTTATTAATATTAAATAGCAGTATTTTACTTGTTATTATTAATGATGATATTAGGGTAAGCTTAACAAGTTTTTCATCTAAACGACTTTTCAACTAAAATTTAATGAATACTAAGGCGGAAAATATCAGACTGAGCACGTTAACGACCGGCCAAAACCTTTACAGTTGATAAGTCACTGTTTTTGACCGGTTCATTAGATTCTCCTCTGCACGACGTTTCGACTTCAGTAACTAGTTTTCGATTCCGTTCAGAAATGATTTCAAGCGATCAGTTCAAAGTTCTTTTTAGCTATTGCCATTTTCCCCATTCGTATTACCTTTTTCCCCGATTTCCCGTAAAACACTCACGTTATGGTAAATTTGTAGACAAGTGAAGGAATCACAGAAAAACACCATATCTGACTGTCTTTTCCGTTCCCATTCATTTTCCTGGAAACCCAAAGCAATTTGGATTTCAAGTCTAACAACCAGACACTATCCGTTTGGTGACTGTTACCTCAACTGTTGACTCGCGACACTATCGGTTTGAGAACTGGAGACTTCACAATCTACGTTCTACACTTGATCGTACTGAGTTGCATCCAAGCATGCAAAGAGTTCGAAACTACGTAAATAACCGAAGTGACCTCTCTACTATTTACTTGTATTTTCACTGCTCTCATATAGTCAGGACTCAATGCAGCCATAGTTTTCTTATTTACGATCGACATTCAAATTATGCTAAAAAAAAAAAAAGTTAGAAATTTAAAAAAAGTTGAAAATAAAAAAAAGTTGAAAATTAAAAAAAGTTAGAAACTAAAAAAAAATTAGAAATAAAAAAATTCAACGTGTATTAATATTAAACAGTTCAACGTGTAATAAATCGTTCGACGTCGAACTGTTTTATACACGTCGAAATGTTTTGTACAGGTCTAACTTTTATACAAGATCTAACTTTTTTATACATGTCAAACTTTTTTATACACGTCGAACTTTTTCATACATGTCGAACTTTTAAAACAATTTTTTTTAATATTATTAATATTAATAAATATCATAATAATATTATTAATAATATTATAATAATATTATTAATATTAATAATAATACCAAGTTAATAAATTTAATACAGTCGCCGGCAGCCTATTTTCATTATTATTAATGTCATTAATAATAATATTAATACTACATTTTAGAAATTTATCGAAACAAATATTTAATTAACTCTAAATCAGACATTAATGTTGATAAATGTAAGAGATATTATTTCTCATCTGCCACCCACCCTAAAAAAACACACACTATAGTAGTAACATAAGTTTTCGTGTTAGTGATGAAAAGTCAAACAAATTGCACAAAAAATTCCCCGCCCGCCAATCTTTCCCTAAAATGTTTCTTTGGCTACCTTCCAAATGCCGAAATGTCCTTCGCGAAAAAAAAATTTCTTTGGTGTGCCGCAAATGTCGGAGAATATCCGTTACCCGTAACTTCCAGCGTTTGCGCATTTGTCGCGAAATTCACCACAAAATTCGGAGCTGGCAAAAAAAATTTTTTTTTTGCAAAGGACATTTCGGCAAAACTGTTTAGCTAGAGAAAAATTTTGGGGAAGCCAACGCGGGCGGGGAATTTTTGAGATTTACATTTTTTTCCCCTCCCAGTTTTTTTCCCCCAAAATTTTCTCTAGCTACTTTTGCAAATGCCGAAATGTCCTTCGCCCAAAAAAATTTCTTATTGTGCCGCAATTTGCGGCAAAACAAAAGCGTCCGTAAATTCCGGAACTGGTGGCACTTGTCGCGAATTCACCGCAAAATTCGGAGCTGGTGAAAAAATTTTTTTTTTGCAAAGGACATTTCGACTGTTTAGCTAGAGAAAATTTTTGGGGAAGCCAAGGCGGGCGGGGAATTTTTGGAGATTTACATTTTTCCCTCCCAGTTTTTTTCCCCCAAAATTTTTCTCTAGCTAAACAACTATTGCCGAAATGTCCTTCGCGAAAAAAAATGTTCTTTTGTGTGCCGCAAATTGCGGCAAATATCAGTTACCCGTAACCTTCGGCACATTTGTCGCGGAATTTGCCCAGCCAGTGAGCTAAATACCAAAGATTTCATCCAAAATAAAAGTTCTTTTAATTCTTTTTTTAGACTGTCGTTTTGTAGGTCTGATTTTGCGTGTGTTTCTTTTTTACTTTCGGCAGCCACACCCGGCGCAAGCTGTGTGACCTGTGCTTCCCAAAAATTCTTCCACTCCTTTTTCTGGAACGCCTGTGCCAACAAATTCTGTTAGCACTCTTTTGGTCATTCTGCGTCGCTCTCGATCGGGCTCGTTTCTCGTCATGGTCCAAAGTACCGAGTTCAGCTTTTTAGTCAGCTCCACAACCTCAGGCGCCATTCTCCAGCCTTGCAGTTCCACGATCAGCTGGCGCGTTCCGTAATAACCCAGTTGGTAGCAGGCGCGTTCTAGATCGACGGGGGTTATGACCGCGGACAACGCTTTTCGCCAGTCGGCAGGCAAAAAAACGCTTGAACTCTTTAGGAACTCGTTCAGCGTAGCTATCATCGTATTGGGGTAGAAACGCCCAAACAAAGGCAGCCTGCCATATATTGCGTTTGTCAACATCTCGTCTAGTAAACGCGCTTGCTTTACACGGCCAACAAGGTACTGCGGGCTTTCGTGCAATAGCGCAAATAACGCTTCTGCTAAGGGCTGCTTCACTGCGTCGGTGATGTCGTCCTGTGTGAAAGCTCTGCTCAATGTGCGGCCCTGCTGGTTTACCAATTTGACCAGTCGATCGTACTGTGGGTACCAGGTCTCTTCGTCGGTTGCGACAGTCAGCGAAACATGAACTTTAGAACAAAGTCAGCCGATCTCTGAAGCATCTCGATGGTGAGAGTAAGGCGATCGTCAGGCTTGACTCGTTTAGATCTCTTGATTCCCTTCCAGCATAACTCCACGAAAAAGTTACGGGTGGGGTCTTCAAGACCCATCCGCAACATGAAGTCACGGATTCCATACAAGTAAACCTTAAGAGAATTAACTGCTACGAATGTAGACATGTAGGCCAGAAATAAGACAACGATGAGCGGTGTGGGACGCCACCATTCAATTATGAAATCCTCCCTCGAGAAAGCCTCGGCCATGGCTTGCAACTGATTGATTGCGGAATTGTACGCAGCGGATGATGTCGGGGCGACAGCGTTGCTCATAGGCGATTGCTTGATCGACTAGCCACGGGAACTTGTAGACAACTGGTGAGCCTTCAGAAGGACCGGAGGGGTTCGAAGCGCTCCACTTTCCTGCTGCGGCATCCACCTGTCCTCGGGCAAGCAGATCCACGACAGTGAGCCTATCTCGCGGAACGACAGATGCGGACACAAACACTCCCCTCTCCGCTAACTCCCACGTATGAAGATCAATGATCTGTTGCAAGTTCTGTTCCCGGGAATAGCAGCTTTTGATCCCAGCATGAGCAGCTTTGCAATCCGTGACGATATGAACTTTATGGAACTGAAAGGAACTGGCGATTTCAAGCGTACTAGCGAGCGCATTGTGAAGTTCTTTTGCTGGGGCAGACGGAACGCCGGAGGCTGAAACAAGTTCATGTAGCTCACGCTCCGTCCATTCTCGACAGCTGAAAACGCCCTTTAGTGGACCTGGCGTGGCAATAAGCCATGCCTTCCCCCACCGCGAAGCCGACTCTTTCCCAAGGCAATTCGCATCCACAAGGGCGGTGATCATCTTGGGGTCACTTCCCACACGAGGGTCTCCAAATTGAAAGCCCCCACCCTTGTAATGTCCGCCATAGGCAGCCGAAAGTTCTTCCGCTGCAAGAGCTCTTCGGCCCAACCCGCTGCGTGCGCTGCACGACGGCTTATGTATCCCCCAGGTGCATCTTTCTGGACCAAATCGTTATAGGATAAACGGAATTGGGCGGTGGTGTACTTCTTGAAGTCCCACTTGGTACTAGTAGAATTGGGGCAGGTGTCTTTGCGGTGGTCCTTCTTGCCTGGGCAGGCTGGGCACCAATGACGAAACCGACAATTTTCGCCATAGCTGCATACATCGCCCTCTGCCCAAGCCCAACACGCCTTGTTGATCAGTTTCCCTCGACGACCACCAGGTGTCGACTGACTAGTACTGTCGTTGTTACCATGGGAGGACGACGATTGGTTTTCCCCCCCGGCCTGACACATCAACATAGGCGTTAGAAAGTGGTACGAGATGTACGTGGCAGAGTTCAGAAAACAAAGTGCCTTTGAGCCACTCTCCCAACTTAGACAAGCTCCTCACAGCCCAGTCCCATGCAGCAACAGAAGCAATAGTATATTTCCTCAACAGTAGTTCTACAAACCTGTAATGCTCCCACATATCTGCTGCATGCGACGTCCAACACACAGAGTACAAACCAATCATGGTGCTGATTAGGTTGAGCAAACCCCCAGCAGTGGCCTTAGCCTTGCCACTCGTTTTGTCTTCTCCATATAAAATCCGGTTTGTCCCTCCTTCTAATTCACTCGTATGTATTGGTTCAATACCTTTTTTGAACTTCTTCAATACTTCATGTTTTACACTTTCTGTTCCTCGTCTTCCTTGAAACTCACGAAATAACTTTGCTCTGTCTTCTCCAGAGCTTGTATTTTCCAATCCAATGGCAGCTAGCAATGCGTTGGAAGACAAACCTTTGTTTGTTGCAGTGTCCTCCAAGCGTTGGCGTAGGATGGCGTTGGTCTCTTGCACTTGCTTGGCAAGTTCATTGTCAACGTTGAACGTCACAGATTTTCCTCCCGCGCCAATCTTGCGACCGTCAGCCAGAAGAAGCTGGAGTCTTTTCTGTTCTGCAAGAGCTGCTTCCAGTTCGGCGTCTACCTCTTCTTTCTTGCCTTTCTTTACTTCGTG
Source organism: Paulinella micropora (assembly GCA_019918135.1). Taxonomy (NCBI): domain Eukaryota; phylum Cercozoa; class Imbricatea; order Euglyphida; family Paulinellidae; genus Paulinella; species Paulinella micropora. The sequence goes on from WBZZ01006363.1 coordinate 172,959, forward strand.
TTTCAACTTTCTTCGTTTGTTGGATGCTGCGCGATCTCCTTCTTCCTCCTCTTCTCTTTCGCTCTCTTCCAAGTCACTGTCGTCGTCGGGGATTAAGTCGGTTTCGTTTCGTACAACGTCTTTCCACTTAATGTCCCCGTCAACGATCTGCTGTGCCATGCCTTTCGCCAACAACTTCTTGTTGAGACCCTTCTTGACCTCGACCGTCTCACAGAAATGGACGTCCGCCAACTTACGGAGCGAGTTATAGGGGTACAAGTTGCTGAGGTGGGCAGCGATGGCCGTAGTTCTCCCCTTGTTTTTCCGTCTTTGGCGATACTTTTGATGTCGTTGGCAGACTTGAGGAAGGATTCCTTAGTTACGTTCTTTGCCAGGGGAATCTTCGTAAACGCTTCAAGGTCACCATCCTCGGCAACTGGCCGTTCGTCGGTCACGGAGTCCCAAACGACTTTGCCATTCAGGTCAATAAATTTGAATAACTTTTCCGGAATCTCCCAGCGTAAGAAACCTTTCGGGATCTTTACATCCCAACTTTCTTCCAGGTTTCTGATTGTTACGACGCCAACTTTTCCCTTGAGGTTCTTGAGCTTGCCGGTGACGCGAATCGTTTCGGCGTTTTCCCCAAACCTCGTGAATAAAGATTCAGAATCAATCTCCATGGCCGCAATGAACTATACGCAGCAGTCAGTCTTCAATTCCTTCTTTCCTTCGGAAGCCATGATCGAACGCTCTGCTCTTTCCCAACTTCGAAAAACTTAGAAGACAACAACAAACACAGCCGGAACAAACCAAAGCCGGCGCGCCGGCCTTACTACTTACCAAAAGAGTAACGGTCAAACGAAAAAGTAACGGTCTCAAATAAATTTTAACGTCGGTTAACTCCGGCCTCCGGACCCCCATACCGGCGCTTGACAAGCACCATCATGCGTATGGGGTTGCCATCGGAGACTCAGTCATGCATAATGCGATGAGTGTTGGATGCTTGAATGCAACGGAAACGTAAAGACTTAGCTTGCGCATGGCCTTCGCGTGTTCTTTGCGTTCTTTTAATTATGGCTTGCTCCGCAGCAGGAATGATAAAACGCATGCTTGCTTTTATTTCATCCTACCCAAGAGGGGACATTGAGTTGTGGTTGGATAGAAATATGTATCTTGAGGAGTGCGTTCAACGCGACTACGGAGGCAAAATTTCGGACGAATTTTTTTCTTCTTTCCTTCTGATGAAGTTTAAGAAACATACAGTGTTCGCGGGGTTTGATACTATGGTATACCAACTCGGACGCGAGGACCGACTGAACCACCGTGAGGTGGAGAGAGTCATCCGCCAAGTTTGGCAAAGTTTCCGTCTTAATTCAGGTCCGGAATCTCGTGGAAACTGTAGGCATCACCCCCCGGATAGCAGGTAAAAAAAACCTTTTCCTGGTGACAGGCGCACCAGCTTGTTTTTCAGTATTATTTGTCCGGATTGGTCCTGATGCCATTTTATTCCTGGTCTGTTGCCGTTTTCCTTTTTGGCTTCACTGAGCTAATACAACGAGACATCATTCTCATTCTTGAGGACTGTGTTTGGTTGTATTACTGACTTTTTACGAGCTATCGTTGGGGGCATTACATTTGGAGTCCACATCACTAGGGTGATTTCTTTCTGCTTTGCCACACAGGCAACAGAGTGAATTTTCACTGACCTGTCTCACACGGGGACGTCAGACGAAAACAAATACTCCAACACAGCTCCCTCATAACTCTTTCACAAAACAAATAATTTGATTGGTCTCAAGCATGTGTCTCGTACCCTCTAGCCCAATCAGTATCTGTGTGCTCACAAGGAGAAATCAGATACAAACTCTCTGTCGTTCTTGCTGTTCTCACACAGAGACCAAGAAGAAGGAGGTGGACAGAAGAGTGAAGGAACACACACAAAACACAAACAAGCATAGGGACAGGAGCACAACACTCTACCCTTCTAGTTTGTGCATTTATCTGCATTATCTCACACATACGTCAGAGTATTTTTGCAAATCTCTGATCGTTTTCTAAAGGTAGGTCTGAGAACCTATCCGACCGACTGTCGACTTCTCAAGGAGAGCTTTTCTAGCTTCTCTATTACTATCTGTGTGTAGGTCCAAGTGCCTCATACTAGATACAATATAGAAAAGAAGGAGAAGAAAGTAATCTGAGTAAGGAGAACAAGAAATCGGAGAAAGTCTCAAAGACTATTTTTCTCAAACAAAAGCAAACATACAAACAGTGTTTCATAGAGGACAGGGAATCTTATCCTACCCTCTCTATTAGTTTCTCTCTTCACTAGTCAATCGACTGAAGGAGGAACAGAACACAAACGAACAAAAACCAAACATAGGAGCTGACACTGTCCTCCTGTTGATCACTACTACGACATCATGTCGACAGAGACCGCCGAAGTGAGTGAATTCTCGGAGGCAGATCAAAGAAGAGAAGAAGAAGAAGCAGGAGGAGGAGGAGGAGGAAGAGGATTGAATGAAGGAGGAGGAGGAGGATTGAATGAAGGAGGAGGAGATGAAGGAGTAGGAGGAGGAGTAGAAGAGGGCTGGGATGATGAAGGAAGATATGGAGGAGACGAAGATGAAGGAGGATTTGAACAAGAAGAGACGGGAGGAGGAGGAGCATATGGTAATCCCTTACAACCTGCCTACACGGGAGGAGGAGGACGAAAAATGATCGACTTGATTCATAGTGATGGAGAGGAGATCACAGTGGAGGAACAACAGTGGGTGCAAGACCACTATGACCTCACTAAAGAAGAGTGTGATAACAAGATGGGGGTAGAGAAGGATACCTATGTGTGGATCCCTCAGGATCACAGAAGAGAGAAAAGTCGTGCTAAAAAGGATGTCTATATCCTATTATCAAACACAGCACAGCTCCTCGGCAAACTGGTCTCTGATCCAGAAGAGAGAAAGAAGATACAGCATATCAAGTTTTGGGACACACACACCCACCTTGAATTACTCGATGCTATCTTTGGGGTGTACACTCAAACCCTGATTTGGGAACGTACATACGGCCCACGATGTGAGGGTTACCTCCAGTACACAAACCCAAGAGCAACGGCCAGATTCCTCGCGACTGGTCAGGAGGCAGTCGATGTAACAAAAATGAAGACCAATCTGGGTTCGAAAAACTCGAGTGGTATATTTCATTTTTTTACAATGGAAACAAAGGCCTTGGAGGAGGGGAAGCCAGAGATGGAAAAAAGCATTAAGGCAGCAGGAGAAACTCATCCTGTGATTGATGAGTTAGAGAAGACCGACAGAGTTCTGACCAAGATCAGACTGTTGATGGGTGCGTTACTGCACAAGGAGGCATGGAAGAGATGGATTCCTACCAAGGATCACTCTGTCCTTAAATCACTTAGTAACGCACCACCGGTCGCCAACAAAGCAGGTGTTGACCAATATGTGGAGAAATATAATTTTCTCAGATCTGCTTCTGAATTGGTGGCCTTTATCACTCATGCTCAAAAGCTGGTGATATCTGAGAAGAAGAAGGCGAAAGAGAATGAGGAGTTCGAGAAGACGATGAGACTGGAAAGAATGAAAGCAAAAGTGAGTGGTGCAAAGACACACCCTCCGACATATTTGACCCCACCAGCTCCTGCCCCACCAGCCCCTGCACCCTCGGGCTCAACTACGGTGGTGGTCACAAACACGGAGAAGAAGGACAGACAAAACATCATAAATGCCTTCAAGGGGAAGAAAGGAGGAGTGGCAAGTCTCATGCTATATGCCAAGACGAGCTCAGACAAAGACTCTGATGCTTCGCTTTTGAGCAAGCTCAAAGAGATCAATGCCTGCATGAAGGCTTTTCCTTGCGACGAAACGCAGGAATACGAGGCCCTTGTTACTGTTTTTGACCAATCTCTAGTCTCGGAGGGATTTGATCTGACACAGTACAAGTTTTTGAGAAAGAAGGAGGAGATTAAGAGAAACAATGCAACAGGCCTAGACGCTCAGTGTGAACTGGCGGTGGCCACACTCATTTCATATTTTCAATCTCATGGATACCAGCATCTCTGCACTGGTACTCTCATAGGATTTGAAATCTTTGAGACAGTGGCGATGAGTTTGAGGAGTGCTGTTGGCTTGGCGGCGAACCTTACGGAGGTAGTTTCCTCCTATGGGCTATTCTATGGCCGCAAGTCGATCATCCTCTATTTCTTTTCGGCGTTACACACAGTTAACCCGAGTAAGCTTACTCAGCTCATACAACAATGCTCGACGTTTAGCTCAGTGAAGTCCAAGAACTTCCTCGAGACACACGTGTTCGAACATACGGTTCAAAGCGTTGCTCCGTCAGCACTGTTTCAAGAAGTGATGAGTGCATGCTCAAACATGGACTCGCTCACGGAGGCACATACGGCACAGGCAGGCGGTGTACCTGTTGGCGCACAAGCCACGTACACAAACAGAGTTGCCGGTTGGAAGAGACAGAGAGAGCCAGACCTGAAGACCGCATGTTGGAGGTGGTTCGCGGGCTTGCAGTGTAAGGCACAGATGGAGAACAGAGACTGCTCTTTCAATCATGATAGGCAGAACCCAACAGCAAGGGCAAATTTTCTGAGCAGGACGGAAGGCAAGGAACCGGGCCTTTTCAATATGCTTCAGATTGCCGCTGTGAACGAAGGTTGGTATGCCAATATGTGTGATGATGAGGAGTTACGACAGGCAATCATTACCTACATGAAGAGGATGAAGGAGAAGAAGGAGGAAAGGGAGAGACAAAAGAACTTAAAGGCCTCTCAAAGAGGACGAGAAGGAGGAGCAGGAGCAGGAGGACGAGGAGGAGGAGGAGGAGGACGAGGACGAGGAACATGGAGAGGAGCCTCGAGGTGGCAGGGAACCCCTCAGAGAGGAAGAGGAGGAGGTCGGGGATATACCCCTTATGGAGGGAGAGCTGTTCGAGCTCCAGCCCCCCCACCCAGAGGAGGAGGAGGCTCGTGGGCAAGCTCCAACCCGAATTTCGGTCGAGCTCAGGCCTACAACACTGCCTCGGAGACCGATACGTTATCCTACCCGGACACTACTCAAGGTAATCGTTTCGAGGTGGTGGAATGACTGGAGGGGGAAGAAGAGAGGAAGGAGAAGACTGTGAAGTTTAACCCTAAAGTCACAGTGCTTTCTAATGCTGTTGTGCAGACTGGGCCAACGCTTCCTCTATGTGAAAACAAAGATGTGGGTACACAGAGACTGCAGCCCCAAGGTAGTCTCATACCCGTTCATACAGCACGGTTACCAATGATAACTGATGCAAATAGGAAGGCGAGACTTGCGATGGAGGCGAGGAGGCCAATGGCAGACGTATCGCCTCGGCCAAGCAGACAACCACGAACAGACTCAATGTCTACGGTCGCGGCGGGTGGCGAGCAAAAAGACAATGTGTGTACTCAAGTACCACAAGACATGTCGCTCAAATAGTAAACGCACCAGTACCGCAGAATAATAAAAATGTTAATGAGGTGAAGCAGGAGGAGAAGAAGGAGGAGTTGAAAAACTTAGAGACAAGACTCCAAAATTTGAAACGTAAAGTTCTTGTTCTCGCAGCCAATATACACAGGCCCGATGCTCTGTGTTATACGGAACTTTATTGTGAAACATTGAAGACAATATTAAAAGTTGGTAATGATACGATGGCGAATATTAATATTGTCGGCCGGAAGTTTTTTAATCGATAACGGGACTGGGTGGACGGAAATATGAAAAAGTCAACGGGCACTCTCAAAGGAGTGAGCAGCCGGACGGATATCACGGGAATCATCACACTGACCTTTAAATTGAAATCCGCACGAGTATACCGTATGGACCTCTATGTCGTCCCCGGTTACCACGGGTCAATATTACTATCGTATGACCAATTGGCTACGATGGGGGCTGTGATTGATTGCGCCGCACGGCGAGTGATGTATGGAGTAAAAAGAGGAGAAGAGAACGATATTGATCCCTTCAACGCTACTAACTCTTATGAGGCTTATGAGCTGAGTCTAGCGACGGATCACAAAAAGATGGCCATCGCACATGAGGCACTTGAGGTGTACGTTCACCCCCATGTCGTAAGACCGGATGAACTGTCCTGGACCGACAATTGGGAATCCAAAGTGTGCACTGTCACAGTTCCGACATGCCATTGGGACAAAAAGTCTATTGATGACTTAATCGAGAAGCGAAAGGAGGAGATTATATGTGTCGCACAAAGAAGCCCGTCGTTGGCGAGATTCGCGGAAGGAGTAGGAACAGATGTCCATATTACTAACGGATACTGTTTCCATGCGAAAGTAGGAGAAGAAAAAAGGGAGGCGTTTGTACCAAGGAGAACGGGGCGAATCCCGGATACTCCACCAGAAACTATTAAAAGTTCTATTACTGATTTCTGGGGTGACGAGCCCACGTGGCCGCGTTCACTGTCTGAAGTGAAGAAATGATTACGGACTTTATTCGAAAATAATAAGCCGTATACTATTATCCTGCCATATAATGAGAAGGCGATATGGGCGCAGGAAATAAGGGACCGGCTTATTGATCATCCTATACCGGTACCCTCTCGCAAGCAACAGCTAGTGGTGGCTTGTCGTATGGGAACTCGTGAGCAGAGCAGTGCATACAAGCGGAAGCTCAGAGACCTCGACAAGTTGAAATTGATACCGCAAGCATTCACATGCTTTGATGGTTTTTATACCCGTAAAGCTCCTTTGCAATACGCGAGACTCATTGACATGCTGGTGGAGCTCGGTAAAGATGATGAGCCAGACACGGTCACGTATGAAAAGACGGGCCTAGATGATGTCTCGGAAGAGGACTTAGGCTTGGAGGAGGACAGAGAACCCCTCAAGCAGCATAAGCAGATGTCTGATGAAGATTTTCAAGAGGCGGCGCGGAAAATATTGGAAGAAGGAGTAGGCACGGAGAAGGAGAAGGAGCTTTTAAAAGCCAAATTAGAGGCGAACAAGGAAATTTTTGACCCTCCACATGCAGGTGGTGTCAAGCCTGAAGATTTCACTGCGGTTATTTACAAAATACCGGGTGCGGAGCCGTCACCGGCACCACGAAGGGCGAATTTGAGTATACATGAGGCGAAGATAGCGGAGGAGCTAGCAAGACAGCTGCTCAATGAGGACTTTATTGAGAGATCAACATCCTCAATAGTCTCACAACCGAGAATAGTGCCGAAGCCAGGAGGAGAATGGCGCCTGACAGTTAACTATGCTCATGTTAACAAGGTGCTGGAGGAAGAGAGAAATCCTCTCCCGACATTAGAAGAAGGAAGGAGAGTACTGCGGAATGCAAAATTCTATTCGGTCATTGACCTTAAGAATGGCTTCTGGCAGATACCACTGGAGGAAAAGTCCAGATGGCTGACGGCGTTTGTGGTGGGTATGGAAATATATCAATGGAAAGTGCTTCCGATGGGCCTCAAGCAAGCCCCAGGACTTTTCCAGAAGGCGATGCAGAAGATGTTGAGCAGTCAGTACGATGATTTGTCTGACGGTGGCTTTATGAGAAGGCGGGGACAGAAGGCGGGAGAATATGCATTTTGCTATATCGATGACATTATCGTATAGTCTAACACAATGGAGGAGCATATCGATCATTTGTCCGATATATTCAGGCGCATCGGAGCTTTTGGCCTGAAGTGCAATCTAAAGAAGTGTCAACTTGCCAAGACGAGTGTGACATACTTAGGGTACGAGATCTCCCATAATCGAGTCTCGATATCCAAAGAGAAGAGGGAGGAGATTATGAATCGACCGATACCGAAGAACCGCACTGGATTGCACTCATTCCTTGCGATGGCGCAATACTATAGCCAGTTTATACCCGATTGGGGTGCAACACGGGCTAAGTTGGAGAAAATGATAGATTTTGGAGACTTTGAGAAGTGGGACGAAGAGGCTTTGCAAGCGTTTCATGCGCTCAAAGATCTCATTTACAAAGACCCGAAAGACGGAGGACTGGTGTTAACGATGCCCGACTTTACGAAACAATTCGTAGTCGATACAGACGCATCTAAGTTTGCGATTGGGGTTGTATTACAACAAGAGGATGAGGAGAAGAAATTACGCCCAATCATGTTTATTAGTAGGAAGTTGTGTGCGGCGGAGAGAAACTATTGCACAAGGCAAAGAGAGGCGTTGGCGGTAGTATGGGCCCTCAAGAGGCTCAGAGAGTATTTGTGGGGAGGACCTCAATTTACTGTCAGAACTGATCATCATAACCTGTTATGGTTGATGAATCATGAACAGACGGGACGGCTGGCGCGGTGGCAAGCGTTCTTGTCTTGTTTCGATTTTACAATGGTCCATCTACCGGGAAAGCGAAATGTGGTCGCTGATAGCCTCTCTAGGCTAGAGTTTAACTCAGAAGTATCGGCGTTGGTGTCCACGGTGGAGATGGAAGACTTGTCCACTGACAAGGTGTATGAGGTCAGCCACATTGAGGCGATGGAGATGGCGAGTGGAGTCCGATATGACCGCACAGGTCTACGGTACAGTCCACAAGGCCCGGATCACGGGATATGTTGTGAGCTACATACCCAGGAGGACGCTGAGTGGTCCTATTTAGTATGAGGTATATGAGAATGCGAAGGCGAACATAAGAGAGGAAGAGGAGACGCAGGAAGTTTATGCGGAGCCTCCTCAAGAGCGGAGAAGTGACCTAGACGATGACCCGGAAATAATCGGGGTACGGCTAGAAGATGGTACTATCCATATAGCCTCGCCTACCGCATGGAGGCAACAACAGGCTCAAGATCCGGAGTTTAAAGAACTGATACAGTTATATCAGAACCCGGATGAGCTACGGATGACGAAAGCGATCAAAGATCAGATGAAGGAGATGGGATGGAGAGATGGTCTACTGTGGTACAAGGGCCTTCACGGTCGCTATGCGTCACAGCCGGACAAATGGACCCTTTGGGTACCGGAGAGTCTGAGACGATTTAAATTTGTCGCAGCCCACAATTGCTCACTTTTGGCGCATCCGGGTCGACAACGAACTCATATGTTCGTAGCGAGGCGATTCTGGTGGAAGAAGATGAAGGAGGAGATAGATCAGGCGGTGGATGCATGCATCCCGTGCAAGATAAACAAAACACCACTGAAGGCAAATTTCGGCCTGATTGGCGAATTTCCTCTTGATGCGGGGATGTTTGAGTTTATACACATTGATCATGTGGGACCTTTCCCAGAATCGAAGGATGGTTACAAATACCTCCTTACGGCTATTGACAGAGCCACCAACTATGTGTGGATCATCCCTGTCAAAGACGTTACCGGCAAGACGACGGCCGAGGCGCTGATCGATAGGATCATCTCACGTCAAAGACGTTACCGGCAAGACGACGGCCGAGGCACTGATCGATAGGATCATCTCACAGATCGGAGTACCAAGAAAGATATGTTCTGATCGAGGCTCGGACTTTAATAACGAGGTCATCGACAAACTATCTAAGTATTACGGGATGAAATGGCAATATGTTACTGCCTATAACCCGCGAGCAAATGGGAAAATCGAGCGGGTACACAGACCCCTCAAAGCCTCGCTAAAGATGTATTGCACGAAGAAGGAGAATCAAAGAGCATGGGTCGAGGCAGCACCATCATTTGCGTTTGCAATGAACTGTCTACCCTCTCGGCGTTAGGAGGCTCGAAGAGCTCAATCTCGCCATATCAGTTAGTATATGGGCGTGAGCCTGATATCCCGACTTCGCTCCTTCACCCAAAAGACACTTGGGCGGATGCGGATGAGTTGTTTGGGATGAGACTTAGAGTGAAGATGGAGGCGGAACAAATAGTCAGGGCGCATAGAGAGGCGGAGCGCCGAAAGACTGATGCTGAAGGGGTGCGACAAGCGCACTTGGATCAGATCAAGTTCCAGGTCGGGGATATTGTACTATTGTACCATCCTCAAGTCCCGAAGGGAGTCAGCTCTAAGCTGTTCACTCACTGGAAAGGACCTTATCAGATTATGGAACAGACGGGACCTCTGAATTACAAGATCAGGGGTAGAGGGAAGGTGCAAATTGTGAATGTAAGAAGGCTGATTATGATCCCTTCTTACTGGAAGATGAATCCGTTGAGGAGGCGTTAAAACGGATGAAGGACGATTTCAAAGAGGTGCCGCCCATCCACAAGGAGGCTTACATAGACCAAGACGATGCTTATCGGGCACCGATAGCTGAGAAGGAGGAGAGTGAGGTGGACAGCAAGGAGAAGACTGACCGCATAAGCGCGGTGGGGACTCAGTCCAAGTCTCCGCGAGAGCATAGCGGAAAGAAGGAGAAGATCACAGAGGCGCAGCTAAGGAGAGCGCGGAATGATCTTATCAACGACCAACCGAGGAAGGCGATGAGGTCGATGAGATCAAAGGACGTCCACCAGGAGGAGGAGGGGACGGACACTGACCCAAACGCGGGCAACGTTGAGATTGTCCATGAGCGATGGAAGGAAGGCGATGCGATAGCAACCATCGCATGGGTGAAAAATGTTTTCTATCTGATGAGACCAGCGGAACAACATGTCGCTGATGACACTCTCTCAGACTTATACTTGATGCGGGTCGTGGCGGTCCCACGACAGATGCGTGTCACACGGACACTCAAAATATCATCAGCCGCAAAGATAGTACAAGCGATACTCCAGTTCTGGAAAAGTATGGACCCGGTTGAGGTTCCAAAGGCAAGACATTATCTGCCAGTATATAAAGAAGCAAAAAGTCTCGAGACATGGGATGATACAATTACTCCCAGAGACAAGGATTACACTGCGTGGACCATTCAGACACTGCCAAGAGGAGTGCTTGATGTCCCTTTTGAATTATCGTTGGGCGGAATCCCTAATAAGATCTGGGACATGAACAGTCAAAGTTCGATCTGACTTTTGTTGGTGGTCCTCCACCAGGCAAAGAAATCCGCGCCAGACGACGAAGGCAGTGACAAAGAAACTATTTTTGTTTATGCGTCTCAAATAAACTGATTGATTGCCCACGGCGTATCATGATTTGATCATGCATCATCAGTTATCAATATGAATATTAAAAAGACTCAGTGATATAACTTGGCATTCGATCGCAACATACGAGTGCGAAAGGTCGATCGACGATGATACTACACCGTATACGGGGATCGCTAGTGTATTGAGCGATGGTGTTCCCGGGTATGACCCTTTCCAAGTCCTGGGATGATGTTCTCGAAAATGAAATGTTCTCTGAAACTTTCATTAACTTATTTTTACGATAGATTATATACTGTCGTACCTGAGCACGGTCAATCTCTACTTGTGTCGGTATATCGCAGGGTCGGGTACATACACCTCGACTTCGGATATAGCTATTAGGACTGGCCCCTAATACTATATCATAGGATATCCGCCTTATACAAGGGTATGTCATTAAAAAGGACAATGTACTTACGATCTCCCTGTGAATAATCATAATAATAATGATAATGATAAGAAGAAGAAGGGAGATCAAAGGGGGAATCGTACTACAGCACCACGTTGCTTGTATTTTTTTTTATTAATAGTACGTTTGTTCTTGACATACTGCCGAAAAAAAAACAAAAAATTGAGGGGAAGGAGTTCAAAATTTACAAGAAAGGCTAAGAATCCGCTTTGACGTGCCGTATGAGGATTATTTATCGTCTTTTAGCGTCTATCCGTGGGTCGATGCGCTGTGTGGCATGACTCCATAACGCATACTATTTGCAGAAAGAAATCAGAAGGTGTATGACGAAAATGCTATTTCCGTCATAAAATCGGGAGGGGGTACTGTAGGCATCACCCCCCGGATAGCCGGTAAAAAACCTTTTCCTGGTGACAGGCGCACCAGCTTGTTTTTCAGTATTATTTGTCCGGATTGGACCTGATGCCATTTTATTCCTGGTCTGTTGCCGTTTTCCTTTTTGGCTTCACTGAGCTAATACAACGAGACATCATTCTCATTCTTGAGGACTGTGTTTGGTTGTATTACCGACTTTTTACGAGCTATCGTTGGGGGCATTACAAAACCAAACTAGGCATATAACTCACAAACCCAACACCTCCACACTCATTCGCAGACCAGCACAAGGTACTTTTGTAGCTAAGGAGAGCGAGGGTGAGGAAGAGAAGGGTGGTTGCTACAAGTGTGGGGCAAAGGATCATTGGCGCGCGACATGCCCAAAATTGCCTTGCACTCGTTGCAAGGGCAAAAAGCACAATCGTGCTCAATGTCCTCGTGCCAAGACAATGGTGTTAGCACAGGGCGAAGATAACGGGAGAGCACAGCCAAACCCATACCCCCCCTCCATACCGTACCATACCCGGTATGATACCCGGTATGGGCTATACCCCCAAAAAAAGGGGGGGTATGGGCCATACCGGGTGGTATGGAGGGGGTATGGAGGGGGTATGGAGAGGGTATGGAGGGTATGGAGGGTACCGTATGAGGTATGGGGTATGGGGTATTGGGTATGGTGTATGAGGTATGGATATGGGGTATGGATATGGGGTATGTGGTATTGGGTATGGGGTATGAAGTATGAGGTATGGGGTATGGGGTATGGGGTATGGATTATGGGGTATGAGGTATGGGGTATGGGGTATGGGGTATGGGGTATGAGGTATGGGGTATGGGGTATGGGGTATGAGGTATGGGGTATGGGGTATGCGGTATGGGGTATGGGGTATGGGGTATGGGGTATGGGGTATGGGGTATGGATATGGGGTATGGATATGGTGTATGGGGTATGAAGTATGGGGTATGGGGTATGGGGTATGAGGTATGGGGTATGGTATAGGTATGGGGTATGGGGTATGGGGTATGGATATGGGGTATGGGGTATGAGGTATAGAGTATGGGGTATGGGGTATGGGGTATGGGGTATGAGGTATGGGGTATGTGGTATGTGGTATGGGGTATGGGTATGGGGTATGGATATGGGGTATGTGGTATTGGGTATGGGGTATGGGATATGGGGCATGGATATGGGGTATGGTGTATGGGGTATTGGGTATGGTGTATGAAATATGGGGTATGGGTATGGGGTATGGGGTATGGGGTATGAGGGTATGGGGTATGGGGTATGGGGTATGGGGTATGGGGCATGAGGTATGCGGTATGGATATGGGGTATGGATATGGTGTATGGTGTATGGGGTATGGGGTATGGGGTATGGGGTATGGGGTATGGGTATGGGTATGGGGTATGTGGTATGAGATATGTAGTATGGTGTATGGATATGGGGTATGTGTATCGTGTATGATGTATGGGGTATGGATATGGGGTTATGGGGTATGGGGTATGGGGTATGGGGTATGGGATATGGGGTATAGGGTATAGGGTATAGGGTATACGGTATGAGGTGTAGCTGAGTGTATAGTTTTTCACCATACTTATTATGTTTTTGAAGCATGAAAACAGTGAGCCTCTGGAAGCTTAGAGATCAAAGAAAGTGATTTGAAAATAGAAAGGTGAGTATAGCTCATACTCTGAGTATGGTTCGTACCTTGTGTATGGTTCATACGCCTACTGTTACGTAATGGTTAAGTAAAGTTTTTATTATATATAATTATTAATGACATGTATACAAAATAATTTCAGTAAAAAGTATGCTTAAAACATACTTCTAAATATTAATAAATATATAATATTAACTGTATTAATTGAATAATATTAATAAATATTACTTAAAGATTTTTTAAATTTTTAAGCGGTCTTTCAAGTTCAGGAATGTTCTGAAATCTATCTAATAAATCATTACCAAGTTGAACAAAACCTGCTTGCGCTCGTGAATTAGCATTCATTGAAACTACAGCAGCAAGATTTGCAGTAGGATTAGACTTGCTGTGTATTTTGCGCACCTGCCCTCCCATAGCACGTTCACCAGGCATGGTCCATATATTTCTACAACTACCTATCTCTTTCATATCTTGAACAATATGTTCCATATGATGAAAAACAAACGCATGATCACATTCAGGTAAGTGCTCAAGTACTAGTTTTCTGACTTCTCGTTCTTTCTCTATCAAGTCATCTACATACTTTCCTGTAATGATAACTGAACCTTCGCTACCAAACTTACTGTCAGGATCAATATCACTAAACAGCTGTCCAAGCGCTTCCCAAGTTCTATACGGCCCATCCGCCAAGTGACCTGTAAACATAAAAGAAACATATTTTAGATTTATAAAATATGTATATATTATTAATAATAATATTACAATTATAAAAACTAAAAACAAACTTACGTAAAAATTAAATATTATAAGTACGTGCCATACCCGTATCAGTACCAGCCATACCAGTACCAGCCATACCAGTATAGGGGGGGGGGGGGGGGGATGAGCAATACGGAGATGTAAAATAAGCGATACAGAAATAGGGGACACAGTGGAAATGGAAGATAAAGGGATAATGAGATATAGATAATTAGCAAGCGACATGGACGGTATCTGTTTGGAAAGGGGGGGGGGGGGGAACGGACGGTACTGATATGTTTACCTATGACCTTCGCGTCTTTGTAGCAATTAACTGCGTACTTCAAGCATTCATGCATCGTCAGCCTTGATCCAGTACTGTCTTTGCTGCCCATCGGAACAGCAGTAGTGGAGTAACCAGAAATTGAACAAAACCTCAAAAAACTTGCATCAATTCTTCTCCAATACTTACTATCTATCAGAAACAACTTTTGCTTTCTCCTATATTCTAACTTCACTTCTTTTTCTCTCACATACTTTTCCTTTCTTTTTTCTTCTTTCTTTATCTCACCTTGTGTTCTTGGATATTTTTATTATGGTTAGCATCTTTTGATGTTAACCGGCGTTAAATTTCAATCCGGTCTAGTGCCGTGGAATTCCTTAACGGTATTGCGGCGAAGCCGCAAAACCGTTTCCGGTTTTCAGTCTCCGTGTCCTGATCTTTTCTATTGTCTTAGCCGGGCTACGCCCGGCGGGTAAGTTTTATTGACTTTGGCCTTCAGCCAGTCACATGCTTCTTTCTGCTTCTTCTGGTCTGCTTTTTCTTTCTGTCTGCCTAGCTAGCGAGCAAAAGTTAATTTCATCTGACCGGTGTTTTAATAGGCCTCTATGTCTTTCAAAAAGAACTGCATTGTTTCCTTCCGCATTGGCTCCGTCGTGGACGCTTCTGCGGCGGTCTAAATGTTTGGAGACAAAGCGGACTCCGTGAGAGCTGTAGGGAAAGTTGTGGAAAAGAATGGCGAAGCCGGATTTAAGGTGGAATACATGTTTGGAGGAGTGCATCTCTACGCCATCGTTCTGGCCCCCTACCTACGTGATGAATCGAAATTCAAAGTCAAGTTTGGAACTGCCATCTTCGACGATCGGTCCTTATGGTCCGCACCGGTTGGGGAAGACAAGTTTACCAAGATCTCGCTAGCACCCAGTGTGTCCAAGAAGGACTACCTAACCGTGGGAACCCACATCGCAGGTGTCACGGGCAGTACCGCAACGTTCAATGTTAAAGTCAATCAACTGGCCGACATGCTGCGTCGACTCTACAACGCGGATGGCCTTGCACAACTTGCCTCAACTTATTTCGTGAAGCACTTCTTGAAGAAGCTACCCGCGAAGCCTACGAAGAAGGTGTTGAGCGATGCCATCGCGTCGGTCCTGGCAAAGAACAAGCCAAAAAGTGAAATGTCTGACGTTGTGAAAGCAGAACTCACCAGCCCGATGGAACCAACCGAAGAGGCCAAGGAAGAAAGCCATGAGGGCAAAGCGAAGCCGTCTCGCAAACGCAAAGAACCGCCAGTAGATGAACCAGAAGAAGACGAAGCGGAGGTAAAAGACGAAGGCAAGGGAAGCTCAACCAAGGGAGCCTTGGAAAACAAAGGCGGAGGTTCTCTCGAAATCGATCGAGATTTGGAAGCTGCCATCGCTGAAATGATCGCTAAGGAAAGCGCCGGCGATGCTGCTGCTTCTACAAAGCCTTCGGCCACTAGTACTGGAGGTGACAGGGAAATTTTCATAATCACTACGGGTGGTGGTCAACGTCGTGACTCTTGGGAACGCTCTTGGAGCAGGCAACCGGACGGCGACCCTCGGGACAGCCATAGCAACGCAGATCGAAAAGAATGTCGCCAATGCGGCTGCACTGCAAGGTATTGCTGATACTGAAGCAAAAACGGTTGATCTTCTCGGTTTGGGCGCAAGTTCCGCAAAAAAATTTGAACTCTTGGATTCCTTTTCGGGGATTGCATGAGCTGCGGATTTGGACACAAAACCGTTGGAGAAGTTCAAGTCCGGCCGTGATGTGGTATATTTGAGAGAGCTACACCCGCAGAAGTCTCACATGGTGCCTGGACAGAAGTATGAGTCCTCGGTTGTGAACAACCCCACCCCTGAGTCCATCTTCAACGACGTCAGCTTTTTGGTACGAGTGTATGGCAAGTGTTAGCCAAAACATCAACAAAACATGTTCGAGTATCTGGGTTATTTGCAACAACTGTTCACGCATCACACTAAGGACTCTGTCATCTTACTGGATCATCGACTTCGTCAACAAGTGCTACTTGGCAAGTGGTACGGCACACCGGAAGCATTGGCTATCGCGCAAGCAACGCTTGTTTACAAAACTGACGACAACACTCGTGCTGCAGCAACCAGTGCTTCTACCTTTGCTAGCAGGGACCGGAACCAAAACCGCAACGTGTCTCGCAACAACAAGAATGCTACATGCAGATACTGGGCTTCGAGCAAGAAGTGCCCTTGGCCAAGTTGCCGCTTCGTTCATTTCTGTTCGGCATGTGAGGGAACGCAAGACCACCGCGAAAACAACTGCCAGAAACGTGGGGACGACAAGTGGAAGGCAGTTGGTAAGGTCTAGGGAGGCCCTCGGGAACCTATGGAGGCTGATGGTTCCCTTGGGTATAAACAAAAGCCCCCAGACAGCTCGCTCTCCAGCCTCGAAGACGATGACAACCCGTTCTTTGGAGAAGTGGTCCTCAAGACCAACCGCGAGTTCGCACCCAAGTAAATAATTCTACGTAAGAAGGCAAAAGTGATCAACGTTCGTGCTGGGTGAGTTTTACGAAAGAAACACAGCTCGCGAGACGACCTTGCTTCGAAACACCAAGTCGCGCCAGCGTCCCCTGCAAGTGGTTCCCGCCGGCTCGCCTTCAAGTTTTGCCCAAATCAGTTTCGTGGGCGAAACCAGTGGCCACAGTTTTCACGCGTTCACCGTCCCCTGACACGCCCAGTTCAGACACCGTGCGAATGGATTCTCCTCCTGTCAGTGTGTCCCCTGTGGTAGCTACTGAACCCTCCAACCTCGTACCAACTCGCCTGCTATGGTTGCAGGCCAAGTTCGAGGCGGAGGAATGCTTGGGCGCCTTCGTGGACCCTGCCAATGCACCAAAATTTGCACCAAGTGAGACGATGGTGGGTACTGCTCTCTCTTCAACAAGTTCCAGTGAATCCCAGAAGCCACTCTGGGTGCTCTCTGTGGATAGCCTCTGCAAGAGGCTTATCAACATTCGCTCCAGCGAAGAAAATTGGCACAATTTTCCGTTCTTGGCTTGCGATTTGCATGTTTCAATTTCCGCAAAGGAACAACTCAGTCTGCTTAACCAATGCCAGAAAGGTGGTGCTGTGCTTTTGTTCGCCTACGTTGGAAGAGCAGGTCGTTTGGTTTTCGAGCCATGGGCTACGCACGTTTGGTTCATTCAACATTCTTCCTCTACCGTCAGTGCCCATCAGGACAGAGGGATCATGCTGGCAGATTTTTGGTGGACAAGAGGGAAAGGAAGGAAAGTAGTCTTCATTCCCTGCCAAGGGAGCATACTGCGTTTTGCTCTTGCTGAACGACGTGTGCTTCCCATGTTCCCTCATTCCATCGAACCCTATCGCTCTAAGTTCAACGTTGAAGTTATTCTGGAGGAGGCTAGGCTTTGCCGTGACCTGCCCCAAGGCGAAGTGGATTGGATTGACACCTTTCTTACTGAAGCGAGAACTGGTTATAGAGGGACAGGGGAGTTTCTGCGGGATTATTCTCGGCTTCAACGCATCAAACCGGAGCATATGGCCGCAATGTGGGAGACTCGCATGAAGCAAGTCGAAAAGGGTTTTTCTGCTGGGCCTTTCAACAGGGTGCCTTTTCCGAACCCTACTTGTCCACAACAAGCAATAATCATGAGGGAGCACACCGTGCCCAAGAACAAATGGGACCCAACAAATGTAGCTGTAAGGCTCATCACACATGAATCTTACCCCCCTGGCCTCTCCTTCAACCAAATGTGCCCCGTCATGATCGTGACGATGCTATCGCCTACACGCATGACATGCAAGTCGCGAGAATAGTTGATGCGGGACCAGGGTGCGTGGTCTACGGTGCGGACATCCCAGATGCCTATAAACAAACCCCCCTCTGGGCTCCCATTCTCTGGCAACAGCGTGTTAAGCTCCTAGATCCTACTACTGGCAAAGAAAAGTTTTTCGTGGAGCTGTGCCCTCCGTTTGGGGGATCATTTGCCGCGATAGGTTGGAATCGTTGGTCAAGGACCTTGGAGTCCATTTTTGGTCGCAATGGGCTCAACACAAGAATATATGTCGATAACCCCGACGGTGTTTGCCAGTCTTTATCAGTAGCCTGAAATCACCTCGCTCGGTTTGAGGCGTTATGTGCGAAGATGGGGATTCCCTTGCACGACATCTTCATTGGCCAATTTTTTCGTAGCCTCGGGTGGACGAAATGCACAGCTGCAAGTGGCTGGTATATTGAACTCCCTGTTGGCAAGCGCGATATCGTCATGGCGCAGTTGGCAAGGATTGCCCGGGGGGGTTGGCTGCCTTTGCACAAGTTGGCCTTCATCCTCGGTTTGTTCGTGCACATTGGCACGGCTCTTTTATATAATTCCAATGCCGTGGTTGTGGGGAGTGGGGGAGTGGTGTGGGACCCTGGTGAGGCTGTCACATGCCCTGCTGAAGTTGAACAAAAAGACAAAACGCCTTCAAGCACGCTTCAACACAACAAGAAACACCGTTCACCGCAGTATGTGAGTGGGGTGGCTTCCACATCTTTTTTGTTGGTGGTGCCAGCCCGCACCAGAACTTCTCTTTTTTCCGGTTTTTCTGCCACCAGCGGTCGTTCTTCACAACCAAAGGACTGTCAACCAAACTTGCTTGGCCATTCTGTACTCCCAGGTTGTCTGCTGCTTTCCTCACCTCGTTCTCCCCCCCTTGTTCGTCCCTCATCTCGCAACACTCCCTTTTCGTCGTCTGTAGGTAGTGCCACTATGTCATCTCCGAGTAAGAGTGGCCTACCTAACATGTTTGTCAGCTCCGATGTACGGAGGGTTCCCCTTCTCTCTTCCCCTCTTTCTACTACTGTTTCAACTCTTTCTTCTCCTCTTCTACCCTCACTTGTTCGTTTTGTCTCAACTGTGACTTATCCTTTTGCCTTGTCAGTTACTACTACTACTACTACTACTACTACTACTACTACTACTACTACTTCTTCTTCTTCTTCTTCTTCTTCTTCTTCTTCTTCTCCCTCTTCCTCTTCCTCTTCTTCTTCTTCTTCTTCTTCTTTTTCTTCTTCTTCTCTTCTTCTTCTTTTTCTTCTTCTCCTTCTTTCTTCTTCTTCTTCTTCTTCTTCTTCTTTTTCTTCTTTCTCTTTTTCTTTCTCATCTTCTTTATCTTCTTCTTCTTCTTCTTCCTCCTCCTCCTCCTCTTTCTCCTTTTCTACTTCTTCCTCTTCCCTTTCTTGTTCTTCTTCTTCTTCTTCTTCTTCTTCTTCTTCTTCTTCTTCTTCTTCTTCTTCTCCTTCTTCTTCTTCGTCTGCTGTTGCACCGTCAGTTATTAATTTGTTTTTCACCTATTGTCGCACCATCGGTTGTTAATGCTCTTTCTTCTACTTTCCATGCTTCCCCTCTTGCTACTGTTACTCCTTCTTCTACTGTTACTCCTGTTGCTACTGTTACTCCGTCTTCTACTGCTGTTTCTTCGCCTTCATCTTATACTGTTGCCACTCCTTCTTCTACTACTACTCCTCCACTTCGTCTGTTCCCTTTGCCTTCGTAAGTAAGCAGCAAGATGGCGGTGCCACTCAAGCTGGTGTACCTTTCCCTCCTTCTTCCTCTTCTCTTTCTTTTGCTCCCTCTCCTCCTTCTCTCTCCTCTCCTCTTTCTGTTACCCCTCCTGTCGTCAGTCTTCACCCTTCATCCAAGTCTCAGGCCGACTTTGTCCCTTTGCCCAGGTGGTTTTGGGAAGTGGCCAGACAGGAGGCGGAAGAAGAGATGGGTGCTTGGGTTCACTCAACACCATCTTAGGTCAGAGCTAGCGGCGCAGTTGAGAAGTCGTTCTCATGCTTGCGCATAGCTAGTCAGAACTTTCCAAATTGGAGTCTGCCATTGTTGTCTCTCCCCTCTTTGTTGTCCAAAGTGGAAGGGGGCGGTGTGTGGTGGCACAAATTTCCCTTTTGGTCGTTTTCCTCCCCCTTGTCATCCAATTCATCTCTGTCTTCACTGATCGATAGATTGCGCTCCGCGCACGTGGTTGCGCTCGTGGGATACGAAGGCAAGGTGGAGGCCCAGTGCTTTGAGCCTTGGACCACGCACGTGTGGTTCGAGAGAACTTCGGACCCAGGTCGACGCTGGGGAGGAATAGCTCTTGTTGACTTTCGTTTCGACAGGGGGAGGGGACGCTCGGTGTGCTTCTTTGGGTTGGAAGAGAACGAGCCCAGGTTCGTGCCAGGTGAAAGACTTGTACTGCCGCCCTGCAAGTCAAAGATCAAACCGTACACCACGGTTTTCAACGTAGAAGAGATCCTCAGCGACGCAAACCAGTGCTTGCCGCCTGACGAGGTGACATGGTTGAAAGGCTTCCTCACTGGCACCCAAACGTTCTACAGGGGCACGGGAGAGTTCCTCCGCGACTATTCCATAGTTGACCAATTATCGCCCGAGGACAACCGGAAGCTCTATGAAGAAGTCTTGAGCTGCGTGAACCAAGTTTACATGGTGGGACCGTTCGTTAGACCACCATTCCCCAACGATGATGAGAAGAACCAAGCGATTGTTTCCGGGCAATATGCTATTCCCAAGGACAAGTGGCACCCGGAGGACGGGAAGAAGAGACTTATCAATGACTTGTCGTACCCTCGTCACCTTTCATTTAATCAGCGATGCTCCCGAACGGACGATGGGGTGGAGTATTATTCGCACGACGGACAAATGGCTAGGATCGTTGAGGCGGGACCCGGGTGCGTCGCGCTCATTGCCGACATCAAGGACGCCTACAGACAGACCCCGCTGGACCCTTCAGTGTTTTGGCAACAAGTGGTGGCAGTCAGCAATCCGGAGACCGGCGAAACCGAGTACTAAGTTCAAGTCTGCCCGGGTTTCGGCGGTGTGCCAGCTGCAGATCAGTGGAATAGGTTCTCTCGAGCTTTGGAAGTCATCTACCTTTACCGGACGATCCCCATGAAGCTCTACGTCGACAACTCCGACATCATCGCCAAGAACCGGGAACGTGCTTTCGCTTTGCTCAAGAAGTTCAAGGCTCTATCGAAGCGCTTCGGCATCCCGTGGCACAAGGAGGAAGCGAGCCAGTCCTTCCGCACGTTGGGCTGGTACAAGGACACCCGGGAGGGACACTGGTACGTCGAGTTACCGCACGACAAGAGGGACATCGTGATCGCCGGCCTGAACCGCCTTGCTACCAGCTCTCTTTTCAAACTCAAGACGCTCGAGAGGCTCCTCGGCCTGATGTCCTACGTGGCTCAAATGTTGTTCTACGCACGTCCTGCCGTGGGCCAGCTTCGCCAGCAGTACAACAGCTATATCAAGGCCGAGGCCAAGACAGCACGAGTATGTGCACGGACGTCGGCAGCGGCAAGGTGGTCCCGTGATGTGCTAGTGGAGGCTAACTTCCGGCTACCCATTTCAGACTTCCTGCGAATCGGGCACTTCGACGAAGGAAAGATGGTGTGGATAGGAGATAGCAGGAAGTGCACTAAATGGACCGATGCGAACCTCTCACAAGTGGGAGAGACGCAGGTGGGGGGAAAGGGGGCGCTCATCGCGACCCCGGATCGGTCCAGGGGGCAGTACATCTCTGAAGATTGGACAGATGAGGAGTTGGTCCTGCTGAGATCGGACAAGAACGTGCCCTCTTCCCCCCAGCGTGAGGTCTACTGTGCCTTCTTGGCTGCATCGAGAGTGGCCGCAGTCCTTGGCTTCCGGAAAATCCACGTCGTGACGGATTGTAAGGCGGCGGCGGGCTTTGTAAACTCGTGTTACTCTGCTCAGCCGCACGTGCAAAGGCTCTTAGAAGTGTGGGCCACAAAGCTAGTCCGGGCAGGCATTGCGCTGACGGCTTCTCACGTTCAACGAGAGCGCATCGCTGTTGTGGATTGCTTGGCCCGTGCGCAGGTAGATCGAGCGCAAAGCTTGTGGCGAGAGATGAACCTGTCCGCGCTTTCTTCAACGCGTCTGCGGCCGCTACGGAAGTCCCCTGGCTTGTCGACTCCGCAGTCGAATTAATGGCCCAGTCGCTCTCAGCTGGTACTAGTGCGACGTATGGTTCTGCCATCCACAAACTTCAAGAGTTTGGGGAGTCCTACGCTACGGAACGCTGGATACCCCAATGGTGGAGGCCTGCCCAGTTTTCATCGTGCTCTTTCTGGTTTGGCTGTCCCGCTTCTTCGCCGTCTCTACCGTCAAAGTATATATGTATGCCATCCGGGACTTCTGTCTCCGGTTGGGAATGGATGATCCAACCGACAACCACTACGTCGAGATGGTGTGGAAAGGTATTAAACGCAGTAAGCGCACAAAGTTGGACAACCGTCTGACACTTGAGTTTTGGATGCTCCTCGCCGTGGCGTCCTTCGTGTTCGGACAACGTTCTAACAGAGACATCCCCAAGTCTACACGCCATTTATGGATAACAGTGGCAACCGTTGCAGTCTGGGGCTTCTTTGGTATGTTCCGGGTTGGCGAATTAGTAGCCTCTGGCTCCCTTGCCACCTGTCGTTTCCTTGTTAATTCTTCTGTAAGGACCACAGCGACGGCCTCAATCTAATTATGGTTCGGCTCGACGGCGCCAAGCAAGATCCCTTCCGGCGGGGCTGTGACGTGGGGCTCGGAGAGCAAGACAACCCGCTTATTTGTCCACACCAATGGAAGGAACTGTACTGCAAAAGCCGCGATTGCTTCAAGCTCCCATCAGCCGGTCTGCAGCCGTTCTTCCGCCTCGCTGACAACTCCCCAGTCAGCCGCTCCACATTCGTCGACACAATGCGCTTCCTGCTCAAGAAGGCCCGTGTTCCTACAGCAGCTCGCTTCAACGGGATTTCGCTACGCCGCGGGGGTGCTGCTCGTCTCTTCGCCTGCGGTGCCTCCGACACTGCAATCATGCGAGCGGGCAGGTAGTCATCCAACTGTTTCAGGCTCTACGTGGGCGTCAACATGATAGAACTAGTTATAGAACAGAAAGCCATGTGGAGGGGGGGGGGTCAGAGAAGTTCTAGGCTCAGGCTCGGGTGGGGGTGGTTAGTCTGAGTTAGTTTCACGCTCGCTCTTTGTCAGTGTGACCGGACCGTCTAGTCTTGGACGGATCCGGCCGCAGTGTTCACTTGCCTTGTCGTATGTTGAGCGAGCTTGAAAGAGCGCTTGAGCCTAGACCTCTATTCTTTTTCCCCATTTGATTCCGACGAGATCGGATCGTCTAGGCTTCCATTAAAGCTCTGTTCTTTGTTCTGTGTTTCTCAGTAAGGGAAAAGTAACCAAGGATTAAAGTAGATTTTAACTTACGTCTTCTCGCTCTTCTTTCTTTCTTCGACCCACTTCGTTCTTTCGGTCGCATGCGTGCATCTTGGCTCTCTTTTGCTTTAAAGGCCTCAGCGTCTGTTGTCTTCTTACCCACTTCGGGGGATGGTGTCTTAGACTTTGATTCTGTACTTGATGCTGAGTCACTATCGCTAGTATCTGACTCTGTACTGTACTGCTCGTCTACTCTGAATGCTGACTCATCCCATGGGTATCTTTCTTCAGCTTTCTCTGGATGCTTTGCTATAAAACTAACTA
Source organism: Paulinella micropora (assembly GCA_019918135.1). NCBI lineage: Eukaryota > Cercozoa > Imbricatea > Euglyphida > Paulinellidae > Paulinella > Paulinella micropora. Next base: position 197,010 of record WBZZ01006363.1, read on the forward strand.
TGTCTCCTATCTATCTATCTATCTATCTATCTATCTAGCAGTCTATCTATCCATCCATTCATCCATTCATCTATCAATCTATCAATACATCCATCCATCCATCCATCTATGTATCTATCTATCTATCTATCTATCTATCTATCTATCTATCTATCTATCTATCTATTTATCTGTCCATCTATCTATCTATATGTACATGTCTGTACGTAAGTATGTATCTATGTATCTATCTATCTATCTATCTATCTATCTATCTATCTATCTATCTATCTATCTATCTATCTATCTATCTATCTATCTATCTATCTATCTATATGTACATGTCTGTACGTAAGTATGTACGTATGTATGTATGTATGTATCTATCTATGTATGTATGTATATATATATCTATCTATCTATCTATCTATCTATCTATCTATCTATCTATCTATCTATCTATCTATCTATCGATCTATCTATCTATCTATCATAAGAACCGCCAGAACGCTTTGAAGACCTTGAAAGCGTTGAAGGTGAAGCTTCGATCACGAGAGGTTGCTACCATCTTAAACGTGAATTCCCAAGTTTGAAACCGGTCCTCAAAGACCTGATCAAGCTCAGGAATGCTGTTTATATGGTTTTTGTTGCCCGTCTTCTCGCGTGCAAGGCTCATTAACCGACAGAGTAGCAGTTCTTCCGAGCCGGAAGACTTACTAGACTACGGGCAATTATACTCGCCGGATGAAAAGGTGTTTTGCGCATAGGGTGGACAATACAGTGGAGCAATTGACCACACTCTATAAGCAATAACTAGTCAATACTAGCGTCCCAGTATTACTATTCCGTTATTATATTCCAAGTGTTTTCAGTTCACTTTTGCAGTTTGGTTACCTTTTATTACTGAATACAATCAGTGCTTCTTGAGCACAAGAACTACGATTCCTATCCGTTCCATCTAAAGCTATCCGCTCTACAAATGGTTGGTCTTCAGATGATCATCTCTATTCTTGATAGAAAGGATGAATTGGGGAAAGGATGAATTGGAATGTCTAGAAAGGATGAATTGGGGATTGTGCCACTGTAAGTTGCACATCATTCCCGTACTAGCAGTAAAAGATGGTAATATGTTGGCAAGTAGCAAGGAGGGCAGGCAGAGAATAGGTTTACGTGAATTTGCCGTAAAAGACAAATCCAGCAACGGATATTCTCGGTAACGGTATATCTCCGACGCATCAAGGTTTGAAGCATCCGGTTTGGGGTTTGGCATAGGCCACAGGCGAGTAGGACCCTTGGTTTTGCCCTCAAAGTATTCCTTCACTACTTCCTCGTCCAAGTCGGCCCAATCGTTCCACTCAGCTACCTCTTCCCAAGCTAGTATGAAGACATGCACCTCTCTACCCTTAAGCTGTATCCCTAGTACGTTTTCACGGTGGACATATTGCTTGTGGGTGTCGGCACCTTGTAGCACTTCCTTAGGCGCCTTTGCATTACAGCTTTGAACTACCTGCCTATGCAGTATGATCCATGCTTCTTTGGTTGTGAACGTGATCTTATTGTCTGTCTTACTAGTAGTCATTTCTAACTACAGTCAGTCTCGAACAGACACACGCTCACCTTACACACTCCCATACACAGCACACAGCTATGCTCTCTACTTGCTAAATAGAGATAGGGTCACGCTATGCTCACTCTGTTCTGATGGCACAGACACAGGCAAGCAACCACACACACTCCTACACAGAGAGAACACAACAGAGGCCACTAGCAGACTCACACACACACTACTCAGTATAGTGTTTGCTTGTCCACACCACCCTTTACTTTCTCTCTCTTCACCTATGTGTGCTACCACTGACTCTAATGCTCAGACTACACTGAGGCTACCTCAGCTACCACCTACGATAGCTTTCCACCTACTAGAAGCCCTATCTGTAAAGTCAGTTTGCCAACCTATAGGTGTGTTGAACGTGTTTGTTTCCTTTGTTAGAAGGACACACTGACACACTCTATATTACTCTATATTCTCGATTGTTGTCTGTACGTGGTGTACAACGTGTTTGGAGAGCAGTGAGTATAAAGCAGAAGGTGTACGGTGACTGTTTAGGTGGTTGTACACAAACAACTACAAACTTCAACCTCCTCCTTCCGCCAAAGGGTCGGTAAGGGAGAGAGGTCAAGCACAACAAACAGTGTGTCAGTGTGTCCTTCTAACAAAGGAAACAAACACGTTCAACACACCCGCCCTGAGACAAGACCAAGAACCTTTTAAGGCACAAAACCCTCTCGCTACACCTGAGCAATTCGGAGCAACCCTCTGTCGGTCTGTCTTGCCTCTCTTGCCCTCCAGCTGCACACCAGCAGAGTAGAGCGTGAGCAGTGGCCACAGTGATCAGCTGCGGCACAGGCAATTCGAAATGCGCGCGCTCCTTAAAGGGGTCACTTCAGGTAGACCCCACACCCCTTGCACGAAGGTCTTCTGCTGCGATCCGTTAATGCAGTGACGCTCCAAGGCTCATAACTTAATGGGAAAACCCTTCGTAACTGCTTCTTGAAGATAAACAGGCACTCGGGGCGTCCCCCTCCTACCGGCTAGCGACTTCCACGAAACAGAAATTTAACAATACTGAACAATTCCCGCCAGTCCAACTGCCGACGTCACACAAAAGATGTACCTCTAGAAAATTGACACGAAACTGCCTGATATGGGTAATAAGGGTAATGGTAAAAAACTAGATGTTGCAACTAGTATAAGAAAAGGTACTAGAACTTACTCTAATTCTGACTGTATTAATAACTAATAATACTACTAACCGCGACGATTACTGCTAACGTATACAAATAGCAATACGGACATAACTGAGGAGGAAGTGTCCAATTGATTATCCAATGACTATTCCCATGAGTGCAGAGGAGGGACACAAAAATGCAACGGCAGGTAAACAGTCTGTCGAGACATATGTGTTTTTAGTTACCAGAGTCTGTCCTAATACGTTGTTGTATAGCCACTCCTGAAGGAGAGGCCAGGGTCTTTCCAAATCGATCTGTCGACAGAACACACCAACTTTGTATGTTTAGTTTTCACTTGGAAGGAAAAAATTCGAAGTGTGAGTTTGTATTACAACTCTTCAAGTAGGCAGATACAACGAACTCTTAATAATAACACTATGGCTGCTTTGAGTACTGACTTTATGAGAGCAGGTGAAAATACCAGTAAATAGGAGAGAGGTCACTTCGTTTATTTACGTAATTTCGAAGTTTTTGCAGGCTTGGGTGCAACGTACGATCAAGTGCAGAACGTAGATTGTGAGGTCTTCAGTTCTCAGAGTCAAACGGATAGTGTCTTTTTGCTTCAAGTTAACAGTCGTAAAACGGATAGTTTCGTGTTGGTGAACTCGAAAACCAAACTGATTTGGGAAGGCTAGGCGAGAATGACTGGACAGATGTAAAAAGCAGTCAAACATTGTTATTTCGTCACTTGTGTGTCCTTGTCCACAAAATTTACCCCAACATGCGTGTTTCGCGCAAATCAGGGGAAAAGGCAATAGAGTGGGAAAAAGGCAATAGTTAATCTTTTCTAAAAAAGATCTTTGACTTAATAATTTGAAATCATTTCTGAACGGAATCGAAAACTAGTTAGTGAAGTCGAGACGTCGTGCAGAGAGGAGAATCTGATGAACCAGTCAAAAAGAGTGACTTATCAACGGTAAAGGTTTTGGCCGGTCGTTAAGGTGCTCAGTCTGATAGAATCACACTTGCAAAGTTTTTACTATCAGCTTGAGGAATACTGCTATATACTGGGTTAGCATGAGTAATACTCGGTGATATGATCAGGGATGCGTTTAAGGACCATGAGCGCAAAGGCGGCTGCCATGACGGCGCGACAGCCCACTATCTCATCTACACAAAAGAATTCCCTACAGTTGGTAGTTTCGCGGAAGACTAATGCTGTCTCAAGAGCAGTGGCGAAACTCAGTACATCTTTGGGATCAGTACACCAATTTGTTATCTTCGGGCAAATCAGCCTCTGTTCGGGGCCAAAAGAAACCACACCTTCAACAGGCAACCAAGTGTCTTTAAGAACGAAGAACATGCAGGTATGATTTGTGCATTTATTCAAGTGTTTGCTTTGTGCATTATTTCAAGTGTTGTTTCAATAGGAGAGAGACGATACGGAGAGAGAGAGAGAGAGAGAGAGAGAGAGAGGGGAGAGAGAGAGAGAGAGAGAGAGAGAAAGAAAGAAAGAGAGAGGAGAGAGAGACACAGAGAGAGACAGAGAGACAGAGAGAGAAAGATTGTGTATGTTGGTGTTTATGTATGAGAGAGAAATGCATGAGTGTGTATGGGGGTGGGGGTGCGTGTGCGTGTGTGTGTGTGGGGTGGGGGGGGGGGGGGAGTTTGGGAGCTGCGCTTACTGGTCGCAGACGAGTCTGTCCTCGATGATTTCGTGGAAGAGCACGACGCCAGTGCACTCCCCGAACACGCTGGCCGGGCACGGGTCGCCCCCCTGCAGATTCACCATGCACCGCGCCCAGCCACCGGCCTGCCACACACACACACACACACACACACACATAGCCTGGTTGGCCACGCACTTCACTGCGCCTTGCCTGGTCCAGAAAGTCTTGCAATACTGTTTTGAGCCACGGACAGAATTTACCTAGCCAGAAAAACAGAAAAATGAATAGAATGAAAAAACAGGCAAAGGACAGAACATTAGATATTGATGGACAGAAAGACAGACAGGTAGATAGATACGCAAGATAGACAGAAATATAGACACACAGATAGTTAGATAGATAGATAGATAGATAGATAGATAGATAGATAGATGGATAGATAGATAGATAGATAGATAGATGTTTGTTTGTTTAAGTTTAATCTATGGGCGTGGCTTAGCTTGAAAAGCCATGGCCTCCTATACTACCCCCGGACAAGAGCTTTCAGCACCGGCCAAGCTGCACACCAACCACTGTCTCGCTGTGGTTGGTGTCTGTGCCCAGTTCAAGCCGAAAGGTAGCCGAGCCCTTTTGAACTATACGGGACAACACTAGAAAATTCCTCAGGAGCGTGTGCCATAAGGAGATGATGCCATGAGCAAGTCGAGGTTTCAGGAGTTCACGCTCGTTGTGAGTTACCTTCTACAACCCGGACTTCATCAACCCTTTGCATCACGCCCCGACTTCATCAGCCATGGTCAGGAGTTGGTTGCCTGTTTAGCCCTTGCGCTGCGCGCGATTAACGGCGGACACAAAATCGTCATTATAGGGGGTTTGGTTTTAGGCCGGAGCACTGCGCAGCTGGCCCTCTGCATCCCCCCCGGGATAGATAGATAGATAGATAGATAGATAGATAGATAGATAGATAGATAGATAGATAGATAGATAATCTAGATAGACAGATAGATAGATAGATAAGTTTGGTCTATCAGCACTGCATATCCGGAGACGTAGACATCCATTCCATCCCGTCACCCGGGGTTGACTGGGCAGCGGGCTGGAGATGGAGACTG